>VZRO01007719.1:980307-1038473 GCA_013397915.1 Daphoenositta chrysoptera | reverse complement strand
CGCGCTGCCGGGCGGAGCGGTGCGGGGCCGTGCGGGGCCGTGCGGGGCGGGCCGCTCCCGCCGCGGCCACGGACACGGGCCCGGCTTCAAACACCGCCGGAGTTTGCCGAGACGTGCGAGAGGGAGGAGGCTGCGGCTTTAATTACTTGTAAATAATTTATGAAGCGTTGCTCCTACAAGAGGGGGAGCGCGCTAGAGAGGCTTCGCTCGGTAAAATCCCTGCGTGATGGGTAAAAATGAATTAAATAACGCTATGTAATAATACACACGGCTGTTGAAAGAAATGACGGGCGGAGAAAAGTACGTGCCCGGCGGGAGCGCAGCCCCCTCGGCGGCCGCCGGCGGGGCTGGGGCAGCGATGCCCGGGCGCCGGCGGTGGGGAGACGTCTCTCCTCGGACGGAGGGGGTTTGGGTTGTAGGTTGGAATATGGCTGATCATGTGTTGGCTTGTGTTTTACAGTATTTTTCCCCTTTTGGCCACACCCCCCCTTCCCAGGCAGCTTCCCACTCAGGGAATCCGCGTACAGTAAAAGCCATCGAGATGACACACGCCGAAACATTTAATTAGAGGCGATTTGCGAGCAGGGAGCGCGCCGTTCGGCGGATGCCGAGGCGAGGAGGAGCGGGCTCGGCCGGAGGAGGCCGGGTGGCCACGGGCGTGTGCGCAGGGAGCGTTTGGCTGCGCGGGGTATATTTAGAGCTTGCGAGAGTGGATTTGGAATGCAAGCGCCTTATGTAACGAGGTTAATCAGAAACACTGGAGAAAATTTCCTTAATTTGTCGGGGAGTTTTCTGGATGTTTGCGGGGCCGGCCGTAGTTCGCGGGTGTTACACAACGCCCCCCCCTCCCGGCTCTCCGGCCCAGCGCTCCGGCGGCGCGGGCAGATGGTGCTGCCGGGGAGCGGGGCCGGCGGGAGGGAGCCGGCAGCCGGCTCCGCCGCGCTTGGGGAGGGGGGCAACTTTGGGATCCCATAAATTATGTAACGCTCGGCTGTCGCTTCTGTATGGATGCGAAAAGGAGAGGGGGGTGCTGGGAAGCCCGGGCGGCTCCGGCGGTGAGGGTGTTTTCTCGGCGGTCCCGAATTGTTTGGGCTCTGGTACTGCTAACCTGCTGACCCACATGTCCCTCCTCCCCCGGGACTCGCTGGGGAAGGGGGAGGGGGCCAGGCACTCCGGCACACGCTGCCACTCGCCCGGGCTCCCAGTCGCCGCACGCAGGCAGGCTCTGCGTTATGTAACAGTCTGAGTGGGAAAGCGAAGGTCAGTGATGGAGGCATCCCCGCAACACAATGGCCAAAGCCCTGCGCGCTGGGGCTCTGCAGGCTGGAAAGCGAAATAAAGCTCGCGGCAGTAATTGGCGTGTGGTTTGGAAGGGCTTGGGAAGGGAGAGGGGAGAAGGAAAAGGAGAGTGGCAAGGATTTGGGGGAAAAAAAAAAAAAAGTGTTTGGGTTTTTTCGGATGATGTAATGGAGTTGGCAGAAAATACAAGTCTACTCCTAGAGTGCAAACAGTAAGAGAATTGGAGCTGGCATTCTGTGCTAATGTTGCATAAATTAGTGTATTGGAAGTAAATTGACCTATACAATACACACCAGCTGATTGTGCCTTTCTAATAGTTAAAACCTGGAGATACAGAACCACACAGGAAAACATGACAATGACAACACTTTGGCCTCCTTGAAGTCAGGACTTGATGGATGGATTAGGTGTTAGGGGTCCCTGTAGACTTGTAGGTTTGGGGGGGTTTTATTATTTTTGGTTTTTTTAAGCTATTGAAATAGCACTTGATTTCTTGCCTTTTTTGTTTTTAATGGTCCTTTATATCTTATGGCAACAATGTGACCTTAATGTGTGACTAGTATAGGTGAAATTATTTTTAGAACTGCTGCCTTATAAGCTCATATGTTCAGCTGTGTATTGAGTTCAAAAATTTACCTGTTTGGGTCACAATTCTGCCATGTGTTGTAAGCAGGCAGCTCTGGACTCCCATGCGACCTGTGTGGAGGAGAGATACAAATACGTAGATACTTAGGTATATGTACACATTCATACACCTCGCTAACTGTAAAAATCCTTATTTTTTGATTTGACAGTCACTACAAATACTTGTTTCATATCCTTTATTTTCATAGCTGCACATGCTGCAAAGCTGCTTCGATACTTCACGGTTTATAATAACCAGTGTACATAAGAAATGAAGAAAACAAAATTAAAGAGAGGACTGGTGATGGAGAGGTGGGAAAAGTCTGCTGTGGAACAAATTCTTAAGAGAAGCTTTAGTTATTATAATGCTATCATTTAAAAATATTTTATTGCTTGGTACACAAACCTGTTTGTACCGCCAGATCCTTACATAACTTGGTTTTTATTTTGCAGACATTATGCTGGTTTTGTTGCTGTGTAGAACATTTAACTTGAAAACATAAATTCTGAGTTACCAAAAACACTATTCAAATGGGGAGTTGTTACCTGATATATTTAGTGTATGGGGGCATGCATGCATATTTGCATGCTTCGAGAAATTCCCTGCAGTCTGATATTAAAACTGATTGTTAGAAAATTGTCACCATACTGGAAAAAGCAGGAAATGAATAAAAAGCCTGGTTTTCCCCAAGAGGGATGTTTTTACTGCTGACGGTAATGGTTAAGATTTTCTGAAGACCAGTCACTGACCAGTAGGTTGAATTTCAGTCTGAGAGTGTGTGTGTGTGTGTGTTCTGCAACAAGGGTTTGTGGTTTGCCATGCTTGGTAGAAGGAATGCTTCCCTCACCAGCTCTGGCTCTGGACTGTGGCTTTTATTGCCATTTATTTCACTTTGCAGGCTTTGACATCCATGGAGTTCTACCCATGCTGCAGTCTAAGGCTTAATATTCTATTAGTCCCCCTAGAAATAGTTGTAATTGAATAAACTGTATTTTAGTATAGATCTACTGTCTCATTAAAAAGCAAAAGTACATAAAAAGCTTTTAAATCTGATAAAAAAATGCTCAGTTTGTTTGGAACTGAGCTCTTGGTCTCCGAGGAAAGTCAAGAGAGGATGTCTTGCTGAAAAATATTTAAGACAGCTCTTACATCATTAGATGATGCTATGTGCAAATATTTTTATGGTGCTTAGTATTTAACAGTAGAAAGGTGCAGCTATGTAGGTAGTTCCTCTTTTCTTGCTGTTGAGGTCCTGAGCGTATTTGCTGTTTTCCAGAACCCTTTGGAATTTTTTATTGTGTTGTCTGTTTATCCTGATCCTGTCTCTACTGGTAGATTGTGGCGTGTTGCTTTTTGTGCTTTATTTTAATTTGGGTGATGCTCCACAAGTAGGGATGTGACATCATTAATAGTGACAGCAATAGGTTTGTGGTGTTCTTTTCTTTAAAAGTACTTTTTTTTTTTGCCAGATTTTATCCATTTCTGGATTTAGGATGTTCTACAGAGCACTGTCACAATATGAAATTTTGTGGGTTGTTTTCAGGCAGACTCTTTGAATTTTGTAAATTTGGATGTTTTCTGCAGATTCCTTTTTGTCATCATTCAGGACTATTCTGCATGGACCACTGATTTAGTCCTATTTTGGTAGATGATATGTGCTTTGAATCCTTTAAAGTACAGCATTGTTTTAAATGTTTGTAGCATAGGAGCAATAATAGCAGTATGTTGTTCTCCTAGGAACAATGCAGTTCTCTTATTTCAATAAACCGTAACCTATTCTCTTATTTTATTTGCTTGAGAAACATCTCAGGAGCTCATAAACCAGTATGTAAATACTGTTATCATTCAACCAAATGCTGTAATTTTACTAAATAAAGAACATGTTTTGTAATGGAGATTAACAGGCTGTGTGACAATTTCAGTTTTGGGTATAGCACTGCATCTGAATGGAAAGGGCAATTTCAGCTTTGGGAGGTTGTCTTTTTTTTTTTTTTTTCCTTCTGATACTTGTTTTTTAAGCTACAAAAATGTGTGTTGAGGAAAATCTGAAGTGACTCAGTCGATGTTGTTGGATTTAATCTGAGAGCTATCCCAGTGAAAAAGGGAAAGGTAAAAAAACCCAGCCTCATTTTAAATTACTGTGATACCTGTATCACTCTTGAAATTAATTTCTGAATAGGCAATCCGTTCTTTACTGAAATATTTTTGAGAGTGTGTTTTCAGTGACACACAGTTGTAGGAAAAAAATGAGACAAAATTAAATGGGAAGTGTATTGCAGTGCAGTGGGAAGCCTGGGTGCCGTGTGGCTTGGGGATTGTTTACAGGCGTGTGCTCGCTGCTGCTCGGGGAGCGGAGGGGCTGCAGCAGCTGCTGTCACACAGCTGTGGAAGGCAGGCCAGGGAAGGAGCAGAGCTGGGCCCCGGCAGTTTACAGGAGCTGTCAAAATGCAACAATGCACTCGACTCGGGGCCTTCCCCTCCCGTGCTGCGAGGCTCTTGTCACCTCCGCAGCTGTCTGTCCATCCCAGGCGTTCTGGCAAGAGGCTGCCTGTCATCCCAGGGCCTGTGGCTGGGATGCTGGGCTGGGCAACAGTGTCTGCTTCTCACGAGGAGCTGGATTATTTTTCTCTGTCACACTTTCACCTGGACCTGAGCTTGCTGTGGAGGTTCTGTACTTTTCTGTGGCATTGGCAGAAGAGGAAGTTCTGGGGGGTAAAGTGTTGAAGAAGCTTCCTGAATGTGTGGAAGCATCCACACTTCATATGCAGATTTCTGCTGTCTTGTTTTCTTCGACTTTTTTTTTTAGGTAGCTTGGGTTTCACCTATTGCTGGGGCTGTCTTTGTAGCCCTGATAACCACTTCTGGAAATGTACTTTACAGAGCTGTTGGTTTTATATATACTCACAGCTGGCAGACAGTTCACTCATCCTTACCTGCACAGATTCTTACAGATATGTAGAGGAGGACCCTGCAGAGCAGAGCCTGAATTCCCTACTGTCACTAGATCCATGTTGCACATTTGGTGTCAGAAACAGATCACACTTCATTTTTAGGAATGTTTTTTTTGGCCCCAGTGTGATAGGAGGCTCTTCTACAGCTTTGTTGTTCTGATGATTAGAAACCTTTTCACTTCTAACTAACAGTGTTTGTGATCAGTTAGCTCACTTCTTTAAATCTTTTCTATAAAACCTCCTTGGACTGAAAATGAAGAAGAGCCTGGTATTTTATTTTGTGATAGCTGAACTAACAGTGAGCTCTGTTCTATGACTCACAGTTTAGCACTTCAGCATATCTGTTGTAGATGGTCTGTGCTGATAGAAACACGAGAACAGCTTGGGCTGTGTGTCATGAGGAGTTAATCGTCTAATTTCTTGAATGTAAAGGTTGTGAATTATTTTTCATACCGTTATCTGAAGTCTCATCTAGGTATGTTTCATTCTTGGCAACAACTGAGCTCTTCAGAGACTAAGTGTATTGGGGTGTGTATTTTCATGAAGAAATTGTGGGGCTTATTTTACAGCAGTTTAATCTTATAGTTTAGCCTCATTGCACTGTTCATTTGGAAGGATCCCCAGGTGTTTTAAACACTATCGGGAACCATTTTGCTTATTACTGAAATCCAGCCACTTCTTGTGTGGAATCTGACAGCTGTTTAATGGTGCTCAGCCATGCTAAGCAGATCAGAACGGAAAGTGAAGAATACCATACCTGATTGAAACACTCAGAGGGATTTTGGATACAGATAATATAATTATCTGCATTGGAATTGGGTCAAACAGCTCTATTCCTGTAGAAAATTACTAGATATTTTCAGTGGCAGTGTATGGTCAAGAAATTGGTTTGAAATACCTTCCTGAAAATGATACCCCCAGCAGTGAGATAATCGAAGATCCTGCTGCTTACCCTGTTGTGATCACCAGTTGCAGAATGATCAATGTTTTCGTCAGGTGTTTCTGGATGTATTAATTGTTTGGTCCCATGCTGGTGTGTGAAATCTTATAAACCAAGGGGAACGCCTGGGATATTGCAGGTCTTGCTTTGTAAAGCAAATTTCTTCACTGTTGAGTTCCTTAAATAGTGACTTGCTGTCTGTGAAATGGGCTCATATTCACAGAGGTTTTAAAAATGGTTCTAGGGGATCTCTTGACACTAAGCCAGTAGGGAATGGGGGAGGTGAGTGTCACAGCCTTGTCAGGATATTGGTGACTATGGGGAAAATACAGCTCTTTTCCGGTTGTCTTCAATTTCACTTCAATATAATCCACCAAAACAGAGTATAAACAGAAGATCTGCAAAGGAACAGAAGTCAAAATTCATGATCAACTGAATATACATAAATGTCCTAGTAATAATGACCAACTGCAGAGTCTTTCATTTGTAATTTAATCTAATAATTTCCATGCACTTCTAAAGGAACACACTATGAAGCTGGCAACTTCTGAGAAATTGCTGTGCTGTTACAAACAGCATTTGAGCTGGCATTATAACAGCATGATAGATAGCAAGATGGAGAACAAAGTTAGTGTGGAAACTGAGCTGAGAGAAATTGCCAGCAGAATGTGAGAAAGCAGAGCTGGATTATGATAACCTCCCTTGTAGAATCAAATTAAACCGTTTTTAAAGGCTTTGTTGATTTTTAGTTTGTAGTTGTACTATGTATTTACTTCACATGGGTGCAGGAGATTAATGAGGCAGGTGTAGTGATCATGGGGTGAAAAACTGTGGTGCTGCTGTTCTTTTTAAATGTTTCATTTCTTACAGACTGTGGGATATTTACAGCATTAATTAACAATATGTCTGTGTGCTTTAGTTCTGCAACTGTTCAAATGGATTGAAAGTGTTTAATATGCAGACGATGGAAATCATAACTCCTAGAAGGAGGTTGGGCAGAGAACCCCCTCTGCCTTTTTTTTTTTTTTTTTTTAATTACTCTTATAAATATCTTTAAAAATGGCATGCTTGTCCAAAGAGGTAGGTTGTGTGAAGAATGGGGAGTATATGGCCAGGAACTCTGCAGCTAGTTTTGATAGTATGGCTGAAAGAAGACAGAAGGAAAAACAAAAATCAAACCCCAGAGACAGACAAAATAGCAAAGTGCTGTTGAGTGTGCATCCAATAGCATTGCCAGCTCCTGGCCTGTGAGAGAGCAGTTTTTTCCATAGTTATGTGGAAGTGTATGCCATGCACTTTTGAAATAAATATATATGCAAAACTGTAGACACCATGGGGAAGACTTAAATTATGTATTAGTAGAGCTTGGCCGGACTGTTTTGGCACTGAAGCAAGGTCTGTTAGATACAGTCAAGGATAAAACCAAGGCCAAGACTTGTGAAATACTGATTATAGGGTTTATTTTATTCCTGTAGTGGAATTATGAGAATACTTTAAAGTAGGATTTCCCCTCATAGTTTCTCTTCAAATGTAGAGGTAGGAAAGAATGTCTTTTTATGAACTAATAGATGACTTTGCCAAAGTCTGTACCAAATGTAAATCACAGGCCTCTGCTGCATTACATCTTTTAACTAAGGGCAAAAAGGTAAGGTTTAAACTACTTCTTTGTAAGAAGTCTTGAAATTTGATAAGACAGGCTAAAATACAGCTTTTGCTAATACTTTACTTGAAGTAAAAAAACTGTCAGCATAAAGCATCTCCTAAATCCTGTGTATATTAAAAAAATAAAATAAAATGAAACCAATCTCAAAGGAAACTAGGCCATATCAAAAACCTCTCCTTGCATCCTGCTTCATTTGTGTAATCTTCAAGAGGAGTTTTGTTAGTCATTTGTGTTGTCATTATAGAAGTTAGGAAAGGGTCCTTTACTGCCTGGGTTGTTAGAAAGGCCTTTTAAAAATTCTAATGAAGTACACTCTGAACTGTTGACATCTTGTGTCGAGTCAGAGTGCTTCTGAGATAATACATGGAAGTCAGTTAGAAAGAGCACAAAAGCAGCTCTTTCCAGGACTGATGCTTGGAGGAATAATGGACAAAGCAATGTGTAGTGGTGTTGTACTTTCAGTCCCTAAGCAATCTTGCCAATCCATCAATAGCCAGACAGGCTTTACACTTTGAGAGTCTTTAAAAAACCAGACCACTCAGCTGTTTCTAGAGATTTCATTCCCACTCCGCACTCTTAACGTTGTAATGGTGTGTTATTGTCTGCTGGAATCAGGTGCATTTTTAAGAAGTGAAGTGATCTGATTTTTGTGAGTGTGAATCTAGCAGAGATCAGATTAGGTCAGTCCTGTGTTGGCAGCAGAAAGCCACCCTTGGCTGTTGGAAGTGTTGTGCTCTGCTGGCAGGAGGCTGGATCCTGTGACAGTCTGTGTGTGGTTAATACTGAGCATGGAGGAGGATTCTGCTGCTGTCACTGATGGTGCTGCAGTGTAGGGGAAAACCAGGGGTTCGTGTGTAGTAAAGATCGAGAGAGGGCTGCTGGTGATCAAAGACTGCACTGGGAAATGGTTTAAGGAAAAGCAGAGGTTTTAGCACCAATGAAAATGACTCTGGATAAAAGATGAATTAACTGTAGTTTTCACGGTAGGTAGGGCTGGGTGAGTAGTTGTAATTATTTTGGCAGATATATTGTTACCCTGCTATAATTTTGCTTTCAGGATCATACTGTAGCTCCATTGCTGGAGAAGAATTTGTATCCCTTCTTCAGAACAGCTGTTAGGAGATGAGCAAGAATTTCCTCAGGTACAGAACCTGAGTTGCACTTCTCTGTTGCTGTATATGGAGTGCATTTGCTAAGTTTACTGAAGGTTTTAATTTGTAGCTGCTGACATCTTAGCTCTATTCTTACAGCAATCAAAAAATCTTTTTTGTTTTGTGATGGAAGAAATGAAGGGAAAGGTGAACAGATTGTAGGGATTTAGCTTCAGGAAATCTGGTAAGCTGACTGTTGAGGTGGCCTGCCTTATTGGCATTTCTCTCTTGATATTGGCTGCCTCTAACATGGTTTGATCATAACTGAATTATTTCCCTTTTTTTGTTTTGTTTTGTTTTCCAGGTAAATCACACTGTACCACTTGGCCTCCTTTTAGAGATTCACAGTTCTAGTTCATGAGAAATTGCAGTTGTTAATTTTTTGGATCATAATACCGCACTGCAATTACCAGGCCAGGTCAGCAGTGTCCCAGAGATGCCTTAGTGTGACAGGTAGTGTAGTATCTAAGGCTGTGCAAAAGAACAAAGGGAGATATTTTTTTCCTTTTAGAAAGGGAAGCAAAATCCTTCCAAAGTTCTAGCTGGTCATTAACTTTCCACAGCAGTGCTCAAGGCAGTCCCTCACTAAAATCTTTGGTTTCAGTTCTCCAAAGAATGCTCCCCCATACAACATTAACCTAAGAGAGGATAAGGACAAAAGATTCTGGTGAAGCCAGGATCAGCAGGGCAGCTAGGTTTACAGATAACCACGGGCTTCCATTTAGCAAGCTGTATTTGGCCTCACTGTTGAGTTTCCAGCGTTCCCAAGTCCACCTTCCTGTTGTTTTCAGCCCAGTTTAGAGACTGTAGAAATGGCTTGTCACAGATCTCTGCAATTGGCAAGTCTCCTCAGAATTTCTTCCACGTATCCTTTGTTTTCTTTGCCACAGCAGAAGTTCAAAGCAGAATGTCTTTGGGGATTTGAGAGCAAATGATCACAAGTGGCGAGGTGGGGACTCATGCCAATATACTGAAAATATTTTGTTGCATTGCTTTTCTCTGCACACAGCAGAACGCACACTGGAAGCAAACTTGGCTCTGGAAAGGCAGCAATAGAAAATGTAAAAACAAACCCAGAAAGGAAGTAAACGAAGCCAAAGGGGGAGCAGGGTAGTTTTGGGTAATGAACAGTAAAAGAAAGATGTGGAACTTAAGGAAGAAGTGTAATGAAAGGGCACAAAAGAAAGATGACTGATTTGGAGAACGGCCTGGAAAAAACCCCCCAAACATTTGGAAAAGGACTGGAGTAGTGGGGGAAGCTACAGTGTCTGCTGAGGGATGGGGAATTTACTGCCTTATTGCCTCTGTACAATTAATATATTCTTATTCTGTGATCTTGTCTTTGCTATGGAATGTAATAAAATGTGCATGGTGTGGTCTCAAACAGTTGCCTCAGATTTGCTTCAGCACCCTATTGTTTCCAATGAGCTCTGACTAAATGCTTTTGCCATAGATGTTGTGCTAATGTGTTATATGAATTATTTGTCTTATCTCAGTCCTGTGAAATTAGAAGCCCTTTCCCACAGTGTGTTAAGCAGATTAAAATGAAAGCCTGTTTTTATGGTCCAGCAACAGTGCAAATATTTGGGAAAAAAAAAATAAAGGAAAGAAAAAGAGTTGTGAACTAACAGTGGGGTGCTGTGGGGACTCTTTATGAAGCAAACACATTTTGTCACCTAAATGGTGAGATGATGAGTTCCTAGCTTCCCTTGAAAAGGTTTATACTGTTTTCCCTGGTGCCTTAAATCAGGGGGAAGAGCTTTGGATTGGTAGTTTCTACTAAGATACCTGCTGTTGTTGTCGGCATTTGACATTAACTTGTGAGGCATCTCTGAAGAAGTTCCTTCTTCAAACCCTTATCAGTGACTTGAGGGCTGCATTTAGGTTGTGGTAGGCAGTCCCGGGACAGAATTTGGGCTCTTTGGAAAAGCACTAACATAATATTAGGCACTACTACCCACTGGTTTTTGTTTGTAAGAGAAATTTGAAGTAGTCATGTGATGGTACACAGGATATTCGGGATTCGTGTTACTCTGTCCTGATTTCCTGTCTTGTGGCCTTTCTCCCTTAAGAGCAGAATATATTTTAGTTACAGCACTATTTTATTTTTACTGACTTACTTTAATCTTAGTGTCATAACATTCCAAGATACTTTATAACTGCTCTCCTACCTGTGTGGTATTTGTCACACAGTCTAAAGCTATAACGAAGTTATTATGGACATGATGTGCTTAAGACAAAAGGAGTATCTTCCTGTGTTTTGGCAATAACTTAATTAGGCATCCACATGTTATTGTAATATATATGTGAGGGGACAGTGTAATATGTGAGAGGGGACAGAGTAGTGGTGTGATGTCAAAGTGAGCATTTTATGTTTTCTGGACTCTATTCCCATTTCATTCATTCCTCTTGTTTCCCTGCATGGAAATAAGAAATAGCATTGCATGTTGCTACATCAGAAACGTTGCTCCTTCAGGCCTATTCAGGTCATAATCGGGGGAGAAGTCTTGGAAGTGCTTATGGGCCACACTCTGGAGCTGTGTGCTGAGAGGTGTTGAGTTTCAGATTGTGGGGACACAAAAAGGCAGGTGTAAGAGAGGTGACCCATTATTTTCCTGTCTGTGGACTGTTAGCAGCACCAGACCGTTGAAGTGCCATAGAAGGTACTTGAAAGTTTGACTTTTTAGGTGTTAATTTCCCCCAGAAGGACAGATATGAGGAAGTTTGGCATTTTTCCCTGTCCGTGTTGGACGAGGAGGCAGCAGCTGTGCCTTAACGGTTTTTCTTCTTGCCCAGCATCTGGTCTAAGTGTCCTTCCATCAGACCAGCTCCATGCCCGTGTCCTGGGATACCTGTGGGTTTTGTTGGCACAGGAATTGAAAGATCCATGCCCTCACCGACACTGCAGTCTGAACTACTGGTGTGGGTGCAGCTATGCCAGCAGAAAGGAGCATTTATCAGTTTGTCCTGTGTCCGAGTGTAGCAAAACCAGCATCATTGTTTTGGGTTTTGTCCTTAATAATTGCCCTCTACTAAATTATAGCTCGGCGTGCTGGAGGTAGTGGGGGGTGGGCAGGAGGGCAGCTCTGTCATTGCTGTGTTAGCAGAGGCTCTGCTCTACAGGCAGTGCTGAACCATCCTCAGGAGGCTGTAGGGCTCTGTCTCTGCACAGCCCTCATCAAGGTGCACTTACACCACTGCTGGTCAGTGGAGGTACAGGTTTAATTGATATGAAACACTTCAGGTCCCCCAGCAGACTGGGCACTGCAGACCTGGGCTGTGCCACAAAAGGATTTTGCAGTATGTTATGTATTAAAACTTGATAAGAAATAGATGAATGGCAGTGGTAGGGGGTAAGCAGTTTTCCTTCTTTTGGTGAAAGTTCTTACATGTTGTAAGCATTTTTTAGCAAACTTTGACCAGATCAGCACAGAGAAACTTGGTTTTAGTCTGTCTCAGGTAGTGTCTGATTTTTTTCAACCACATTTAAATGTAAATGTAAGCAGTTGAAGTTTTTGTGTAATGCTGACATCTCTATGTGATATCTCTCCATAAAACTAAGTATTTCTACATTACTGTTTTCCAGTGTAATGTTTGAGATGTAAACACATTGCTTTTGATTTGCAATTTTTTTTTTTTTTTTTTTTTTAATTTTTCCAGTGTGTTTTAAGCAGAGAGACGTAGAACTGCTGGACATTAAAGAGGGAAAAGTTTTATAGATATAAACCAAGAATGTATAGTGAATAATTAGGCTATATTAAAATTAAAGCATTAGAGATTTCTAATACCTTTAAGGTAATTTAAATTTAAAACATTCTTTAGATTTAAATCATATGAAGCTGTTCTGCATGACTTCCACCAGCCTTTATTAAGGACTAAACACTCTACTTGCCAACTTCTAGAGATTACACTTTTATTTGTAATTTGTCTTCTAATGTGCAGTTAATAGCAATATGGCAATCATTCTGTTTTGCAAAATCAGGTAGGCTTCTAATCTGTAGAGAGGTTTCTAATGCATATAAAAACCCTTTATGCAAGGCATTGCCATAATAATTAGCCTCTTCACATTGTCCTTAAAGAGAATTTGGAGGAAAAATTCCTTCTAATGACACAGATGTGGTTATTAATTTGTTTCCTATTGATGTTGAAATGTTCTCATCAATATTCCAAATGGGAAGGTATCCATTCCCTCACATTTGTTTCAAACCTCACATGGTGAGAGCGGAAGGACACAGTATGGATGTGATTTTCTGACTATCCCGTTTGTTCATCTGGTTACAGGTGCCCAGAGTTGCCCAGCATGGTGGGACAGGGGCCTGAAATGTCCATACTTTATATTCTTTTGTGCTGCAAGAGGTTAGTTCAGTTTGTTGTCTCTGGTAAGAGTCCTTACTGTGGCCATGGAGTTACCAAGTGGGGAAGGTCTCGTAGGAGAGCATCAAAGCAAGAACCACGAACTCTGCTTGAATTCCTTGCCAGCAGTGTCTCCTGTGGCTTAGTCTACCTGGTCAAATCCATATCTAGAAATTGAAAGGGATGACTGGGCTTTAAGACCTTCTTTTTTCTGGAACTCCGTTCCCCTTTGGACACAGCTGTGTCTCTTCCACACCCCCCTCACCAAGTTCACCTGCAGTGTGCATGAAGTGGCCACGGCAGTGCTCGGGGGCCAAAGGTGTTGGGAGGGCTCTGGTTTGGTGACATCAGACACTGCTGCAGGTTCTGAGCTTAAACTGCCAGTGTTGGCTCCACGTAAGTTGGTATCATTAACCATCAGAGACTGTTTGATGTGAACTGGAGTTTCAGATCCGAGATGTGAAAAGAATCAAAATACAGCGTGTTATGTAACTTTAAGTTGCTAATATGCGGTTGTGTTACAGAGAAGGATTAAGGGCAAATTTTATCCAAAGGCACTTTCAGGAACTAGAGATATCCAAAATATTGTTAGTCATCCTTTCAGCTTTTTATTAGCAGTATCTTGCTGAGACAGGTAATTGTTAAAATGGGAAAGGAGGTCTCGTTGGTAGTTCCAGTCCGAAGCTGAATTTAAGTGAACCCTTCCCAGCAAAGGGGAGACCAGCCCACTGCTGAGGGCTTTAGCCAGAGAAACAAACCTGAGATGTGCTTCATGGTTCATGTGTTCAGCACTGGAGAAAGCCGTGTTTGATAGACTTGGGAGTAAAAAGGAGGTTTGTGTACCCTCCAGAAGCTGCAGAAGAGATGGAATCTTGGCTGTCAGTAGGAATGGACTCATATCAACCCCCAAAGCAACAGTTACCATAACTGAATATTGCACTGTGCATGCTGCACCTCATATTTCAAACACAGATCAAGTTCAGCAGTAGGTTTGAAATGGAGCTGAGCTTCCAGAAGCCAGCCCAAATATCAACAAAACCCCTCCAATCTTAGTATGAGGAGCTTGAATTAAGGCATCATGCAAATCCTGTTAATAATGTAATGACTCTCCATTAATTCCCATCGCTGTTATGTCAGTTGATTTTCAGCTACTTGATCCATCATCATTTTGTCAGTTCTACTGAAGACTCTTTTCATATTCAGCTGTTAAGAAATGGTTTAAGTTTCTGTTGATTCTCTAATTTTTGCATCTTCCCTGAGATCACTGATGTCTGAATTAAAGTTCCCATTTTAGGAGTAGAAATATCTGTTGAAATTCTTTTTTCCTTACTTCCTCAATACGTACGTGTTGTCCTTTTGAAGTAGGTTATACTGCATCCCAAGAGATTAGGGAAGCTTCCGGTCTCCTTGCTGTTTGAATCTTTCTAATGCAAGTGTTACCAAGATATTATGTGCTAAATATGCAGCAAAACAACATTGATTTCTTTCAGTCTTTTCTGCATGGTGGAAGGAAGCAGAAGAGGTTTTACTCTTAGCATTTATCACACCCAAGTGGGCGTGGGAGTAATTTTTCTAACACAAGAATTATTTCTAGAAATGTGCTTATATTTATTCAAACAGTTTGTTTCAGCTTTCATTTCTGAGCTGAGCAGGTTTCTAAAGAGCTCTTTTTCAAACATGGAGATGGTGGGAGCTGATGGATTTTAAAATTTAAGTAAAACATTTATGGTCCTGGAGGAAAGGTGGATCATCAGGAAAAGAAAATGAACATTGCTTAATTGATGGTGACACCTGTGCTGTATTTGCTTTCATTGAACAGTTGTGAAAATTCATCTCCCCTTACGGGTCTGTGTCATTCTGAAACTCTGAGCCCTTTTTATAAATGGGATCTGTAAGATTTTCTGTATTTTAGATTGAGTGCCAGTTTGGATGATGGAAGTGCCAGAATAGGTTCTTCCTTCCCTTAAGGAAGGATGGGTCACAGTAGAATTTAGAAACTGGAGATATCCAAAATGTTGTTAGTCATCCCTTCAGCTTTTTGCTATCTCAGTAGAATTAACCAGCTACATTAAGCTATGAAGGTTCCATTCAAATAATTTAACAAGAAGCTTTATCAAGTAATTCTAAAAGAGAAAGAAGGTTTCAGGTAACAGTGAATGCAGTGATATCCCATAAGTAGGGATCATCTTCCAGGCTGATTTTATTTAATTGACAAAATTATAAGAAGTGACAAACTGTTGGTATCAAAATTTAGTGGCCAATTAATGGAGACAAGGAGATGTTTTTGTTTCAGAAAATTGATGCGGTGAACAATTGGAGCAGATGCAGGTCTGCTCGTAAATTGCTAAATGGATGCACTCAGTACTGCTTCTGAAAGGTAAACAGCCAGGAAAAAGTTAGAGGAAGTGTTTTTTTTTGTCTTAGTAAGGTAAGTACTGACAATCATAAAAATAATCTTCCAGTAGGTTATTATTTTACTGACTTGTATGCTTTTTGTGTTGAAAGTGTAATGGAATTGAGGTCTCCCTCCACTGAGAATTAAATAAGCTGTGTTACACTTGCCTTGTGTTGGAGTAACTTTGTTTTACTATTTTGCTTTTCCCTCTCTGTGCTTATGCTCCAGCCTTCTCAAGTCTCTTGCCTGTAGGTATTTCTCACTTACTTATTTCTTGTATGTCTTATTCCTCATTTATAGCCAAGTGTTTTTCATGGTGAGTAAACTTTGTGATAGCTTAATGAAATTTAGCTTTGCTCATCTCTGTCCTAACAACCTTCCTTATGGCTAGACAAAATTAAGCTCCAGTCTCTTTGAAGACATTTTTGTGTACAGATTTTTTTCAAGTAACTTCAACTGACTGGTGAAAACATCTCAGATTATGGGCTGGCAGTAGTCACTACCAATTCTGAATATTAAAGAGGCACTATCCAGTGTTCCCTTGGAAAAGTCCCTCGTACAACAAGTGCTCTGGTAAAGGGAGCTGTTAGCCCATCTGTGCTTTAAGAGGTACCATCACAAGAGGATTTTTTTGCCACGAGGCTGGTTACCAAAGCTTTTGTTTTGCTTTTATTCTCTTTGTAAGACTCAGCCTGAGGGAAAGGAATGTTTTTTGTGAAACCCTCTGAAACTTAATTGCTTAGGTTAGGTGAGAGCAGACCGCAGAGCCCCGCAGGTGCAGTCTGTGTCTATGGCCTCTGCTCACTGGAAGTGGCAATAAACATATGCAGGGGTTTCAGTGGCTCTTGGAATGTTTCCTGCACAACCCTTTACTTTTAAATCAGCTTATATAGAGTTTGCAAAAAGTAAAAGTAATGCTGGGTTTTTGTTGCTTTTGCCTTGGTGATGCTGGATATGAGATCAGTATTGTGTGGTATGAAATAGCCATGCAATGCAAATAACACAAAATAATAAGTCATATCAAACAAGCAGAATAAAATTCCTGGGCTCCTAAAGGCAAAAAGACAGTATTCATAAAGTTAGTTGCTGAAAGAGTGGCATTGCTCCTATTGTCATTGATATACTACACAGTCAAACCTATGGCATTGCAGTGTACAGGTGGACTTTTTCAGGGGAAATCTTTGGTCATTACATCTTCTCTTGCTTTAAATGATATAACCAAAATCCAACAGAGGCTCTGTTTCTTCCCCACTTAGGCTGATGTGTGGAACTCGCACCTTCTGTGGCAGGTAAGGCTGCCAGTGTCTAGCCTGAAGTAGAAAGAGTTGTTTTCTCCAAGAGTGATTAGTACTGTTCAGTTTAGATTTAACAAGGAAGAGAGGGTATATTTTGCTGCCTACATCAGATTTCCCCTTGATCCTTACGTAGAGGTACAGTGTATGCCAAAGACCCTAAAGAGTTCTGGCAGAAACGAGGAAAACTCCTAATGTGGTATCCTGAGTGGGTTTGTCTCTGGAACCATAAATCCTGAAGAGCATGTGGAAGCTGCTGTTTGGGCTGAGGAAAGAAGTATGAAAATACTGTTTGTGTCATAGCTGATTAATGGGCAAATTAAAAAACCTGCATAATACAGAATGGGAAAGAGTAGAAGATGAGAGAAACCTGTTCTGAGAGGCTTCTGGTGGCTGGCAACCAAATGAGTGAGTAATGTTTTGAAATGGCTTCAGGTACTTGGTGCTGATAACGTGACTCTGAGCCGTGGTGGAGTGCCCTGCGAGCTGACTCTCAGCTGCACCACTGTGACAAAGTCCCAGCAAGGCCAAGCGCCCTGCTGGAAGGTGTTTACCCAGCTCCCTCACAGCCTGAAACTGCAGCTGCTCCTCGGTTGTTCTGCTCTAGTGGCCTTGGAGCTCCAGCCATTTTCCTTGCAAACAGGCGAGTAAAGTCTGCATTAGCTGTTTTGATCGTTTCCCTTTCTGAGTTGTTTGAAAAGCATAGGAAGGAGAGGGGCAAGTCTCCAAGGCTGATAAGAAGCATTGTTGTGTTTCACTTTCCACAGTGAATAGCTGTGGTAGGGTGTTCAAATGCTGCTTCTCTCCAGGTGTGTGATATTGATACCTCTTACTCACCCAAAGTGCAGCACGTGGAATTGTCATCCCACTGAGGATTCCTCTAACAATCCATGATGTTTGCTCAGTAGATATGGATGTCTGAGTTCTTCAAAATGCCCTGTATTGTCTAACATACAGAAGCTGGCACCTTTAGGAGATAACAAGAGGGTAATTATTCTGAAGACTGATGTCCAAAATAAGTCAGGGAATCACCCTGAGCATACCTGTTTCTCTCCTTTAAATCATAAAAATTTAAGCAAGTCCACTGTGTTAGAGTACAGCAAATTCATATATTGACACCATGGGTGCTTCAGGCCAGGAGCAGGAGAGGAATTTGTCTCACCAGCATGAATTACAGGAAAGAATTAGAGGTGGGCAGGTTCATTTAGGGTGCACTTCCCCCACTTGCACTTCTAGGGCAAAAATAAATCCAAGTGATTTCTTTATCCAAGATATCCAAGATATTTATCCATGATATATTTATCCAAGAGACCAAGTGATCTCTTTCTACATTTCCTTCTGGCCAAAATTTAAAAAAAAAAATTTGTTGGGAGGTTGAGTACTGGATCTTTGTGTTTTTAAAGGGGATAATTTTCAAATTGCTGAGCATCGTTGTCAACCCAGTAAACCTGAACATGATTTCACTTAGAGATGCAGCCCTGTGTTCTTGTTAATGCAGGAGGAGTCCTTCCTTTCTTGTGGCTGTTGCATTCTTTACAGACTTAATGCAGCAATCAGAAAAACTCACAATTCATTGTGAACAGAACAGAAGTAGTCAAAACTATATGTTGAGAATAGGAGGCCCACTGCAGTTAGTCCATGTCAGATCTAATGCAATTATTGTTATAAACTGAAACCTTTTCAAATTCCTTTTATTCAAGCCCTATGTAATATTTTTCATTTTCAAGTAATTTATGTCTGCTACCGATTGGGAAATATTACAGATAGAATGACACTTCCAGCTCAATGTATGCAATATCATTTAAATTTTTGTGGCTGACTCTAGGGCCTAAATGTACTGTCACGTGCACTTAGGAAGCTGCTGTCAGAGTCTACACATTGCATAACTGAGGGTGAAATTTGGCCCTTTATATATCGCTGTGTTTTTAAAAAAACCAAAAAAATGCAGAGCTAACAAACAAAAAGCAAACCAAAAAATCCCAAATCAAACCCAAACCCCATGAATCCTCATGAAATTGTCATAATACATACATTTTAATGGCTGAAAATCCTTCATTACAGTAATTTGAAATTTCACCATTTATTTGTACAGGTCCTCCAGACATTCTCATTTTAGCTGCTTCTTTCTGGCTCTCTAAAGAATCAATGATTTTACTCCAGAAACATTCATGGATCAATAGACTTTGAAGATTAGTGGGTCATGGCCAGGTACAAAATGCATGTTGTAAACCCCAGGCTCTTATATTTGCTTGAATCCTTCCTCAAAAAAATGAGAGACAGGGTAGCTTTGAACAACAGACCTCTTTGAATGGATTAATTCCTCGTGTATTTCAAAGGGTTGAGAATATACCAGAGAAACTACAAATGTGGAATTAATTTTCAGTGACTTGAGAATTCAGTTAGCTGACAAATAGTTTTCTTAGATAAGCCAGGATACTTTGGATGAAAGTAAGGCAGTGAAAAAGGAGTGCTGTACACGGAGTTAAATTTTTGTTTTTCCTGTCTTCCCACTTTTTATTGTAAACGGAGTTGCACAGAAGTAGCTGCCTTTATTACTCTGCCTTTTTAGTCACATCTTCCTGATTTCAGGGTTTTGTGTTCTGTGCAAGACTGGACACTAACATCTCTAACCCCAAATAAAGATAAATAGGGTTAATTTGCATCTGCTAAGAGTGCTGAATGAATCCGTAGCTCTCCAGCACTCAGCTACCGCTCCTGCAGTGGTCTGTCTAGACTTTCTAGAGAAGCTCAACCAGATCCAAGTAGCTTTTGAAGCTCTCTAATAATTGTGTTCCAGTGCTATGTTGCTTCATCTGCTTCTGCATGCAAATAGTGGGGTTTAAAAAAAGGTGGAAGGTTTGAAGCAGCAGATTAGTTAACAGAATGAACACAGATAGATTTCCAAGATCTGTTTGTTTCTTGTCAATAAACTAATCGTATGCTATTTTCATTCATTTTCCTTTCCTACTCTTCTTACCCTCAAGGTTGTCATCTTCATATTTCCCTTCATTCTCATTCTTTCATGGGGATTTCAATTTTAGATATGTTTCCCCTCCTACTGCTATTCTTCAATCCATCAGTTTTGGTCATGTTTGACAGAAGGACAGATGTTTCAAAGATAATGACATATCCGCAAGTTTTCTGAGAACAGGCATACAGAAGAGGCTTAATTGCAAGCAATTAAATGAAAGTACTTATTATTAGACACTAGAGAATCCATATAGAGGAGTGAGTTTAAAAATGATTCCTCTGCAGAAAAAAATGGCAGTGGAGTTTGTAATTGGTAATGAGCATCAGACCCCTGTGAAATCTTATTTTAGCAGTGCCAGGCTGTGTGCTGTGTGTGCAGGAGGCTGCCTGTGTCAGGGAGGCTCAGTAACACGAGTTGTGTTAGTGGTAAATCTGGTTCTTCATCCCCTGGCTTACTAATGTGAAGGAGTTAATTTGTTTACTCCTGCAGCTGGAAAGGCTGTGGCCCTGCAACAGCTGAGAGTCCTGTCTGTACACTCCAATTAGTAAATTCCCTGACCAGGCCTGATCCACAGTACTGCTGGGAAATGAAGGAAAATCTTCCCCAGGGCAATATTATCTGCATTTCTCCTCTCTTCTGGGATATTGCTGCTTTTTTATTTTAATGCTATGATATAACATGGAAACCTGTATTCAGAGCAGCATATCCATAGAAATTGATATTTTGGGGGCTGGCTATATGGATTTCATCTGTTGTGAAAATGTTTTTGTTCTACTGTACAGTTATCAAAGAGACTTTGTGGGCTTTCCCTCACGCTTGTCTTTAGGGAAAAGAGACTTAGCTCAGTAGTTGCAAAGTGCACATAGGATTTTTAGGGCCATTGACAGTTTAATTCAGGAATGATCTAATTAGGGATCCAGAGAACTGGATTCACTATATCCTGAAGTATTGACTGTCCTGAGAGATGCTCTGGCAGATGGTTAGTTCAAAGTGAGTTTACCTTGGGCTCAGTTTCTTTAGACTGACAGCTTTTTTTACTCAATTAAATGAGACAACTGTCAAAAGCACAGACTCTGAGTTGATGCAAATAACTCTGCTGCACAGATAAAGCTTAAATGTGTTCCTTGAGTCAGCTGAAACTGTCAGGTGCTTTGAGTAACTAGTTCAGCCAGCCAGAAAGGCACACTGGCAAGTAGAAGAAAAGGTTGGGAGGTGCCTAAAAATAAAACAACTCCCAGGGTTTTGTTATCTTCATTGATTTTACTTTTTGTCACATACTGGTATGGCATGTTGGGAAGTATTCTTTGCTTTCACTCTTGTATTTGTTTAAGGAAGGAATTCTCGTTATGTTTTAATTATCCTCAGAAGTTTATTTGTTGTTAATGTGCCCAAAGTCCTTAGGCTATGAAAGCATGAAAATAATGAGCTATTATGATGGAGCTGTCAGGCGGTCCCCAAACTAACTGTCCTTTGCTCTGAGATTTCAACTGTTTGCAAATAAATTAATATGGTTTTGGTGTTTCTCTGACAATTTAGATATCCATATGTGATGTTTGTAGTTAAAATCTAGAGTGTGCTCTTCACCCTCTCTTGCCCACCAAGAAGAACTAAAGTAGCTCTTCCTGGTGCTGATCTCACTGAGCTGGCAAGACCTTGCCTTCCTGTTCCCTCTACTCAATCCTGCAGCTTCCATTTCATCATGGATTACTGGGTTTCAAGAACTTTGTGGAGTAATGAGGAGGTTCTGCTTATGACACCCAGCCATTTGAATGGTGTCTTCTCTGCACCAGGCTTTGTCCGAGGTAAATTGAAATTGAAGCTGATTTAAGTAGACAACATATGCTCATGGGTGAAACAGAAGCCACTTGTCTGCTGCTAATACAAAAATTAGTTGTGGGCATCTTAAAAACCTAAATATAACTGTGAAATAAGAATAGCAGACATTGAAGGAAAAAAAAGCCAAAACCTGGAGTGCCTGTGGAGAAGGCTGTGATATATGGGTGTGCTTAGAAATGCAGAGTGCTTGAATGAAAATTATATTAAGATTTTAATATTTTCTTAATTGAGGCAAGGGGGAAAAAATTTACCTTGTCCTTACACTAGGAATTTCCTTTTCAAGAAGAGGAGTGGGACAGGGCATGGGAACAGCAATGTTCATCTACTGACAAAGCATATGAACTGCTCTTACCAAACCACAGCTCTTTATAATGCCTTTAGTATGCCCTCAGACATGGACTCACGGAAGATTCATAATTTCCATAGTCTAAAATTATTAGAAATGTTAACAAACTGTTGTGATTTTAATTTTTTAAGATGTGAGCAAAGAGTCCCTTGGGAAGATGGGGTTTGGATGGAATACAAAGACAGGAGCCTCTGTCAGTGTGTTACAATAATCGTGTCCCAAGACACATTTTGTTATACGTTGGTAGTCCTTGACTTGCATCTTCTATCGGATGGCTGATTGAGTGCTTTAATTTCCATTCCTCAAATGTATTGGAAATGCGAAATTTTTCAAGTCTTACCTGTGAATCTTGTGTGTTGTTACTTAGGTGTGAACCTGGGAATCAAAAAGTTAATGTTGTACTTTGGATACATCCTCCTTGCCAGCTTGTTGTCAGCTTGCTGAGCAACTGCTTCCAGTTTTCCCTACTTATAATTATATATTACCCTGTTTCTTCTACTGTCGTCAGAGTGTAAGTCATAGAGGAGTGTACAGTAGCAAACTCACATAAAATAAATGTAACCAGTTCAGCAGTAAGGAGGTATATATTTAAAATTTCTTCCTCCCTCATTAGGATGGGCATTTTTAGAACTTGTGTTATTTTCTTGGCATTTCAGTTTGATTCTGAATGGAACATTGTCGGCTCAAGTAAAAAAAAAAGTTCCGTCCAATGAGTTGCATAGGTTTTTTGCATTTAAAAAACATATATATGTCACTTGATACGTTTAATTGACTTATTTGAAAGTCTTTTTTAAACTAGGAGCATTAAGCTCTAATTTCAGTCTCAATGAAAATGCTGACTATAATGGAAGTTAAAGAGAAGTGATGAGAACATCAAAGGCCTTGTTATGTCTGTTAGGAAACAAGATACAGAACTGTCTACAAGCCTAGAGGGAAAAGGAATGATGAAGCCAGGAGTAATTGGAAAGATGGGTGTGGCTTGTGGGTGTAATCAACAGGCATTGAATGTACGAGGAGTGTCTGGCTGATATAATCTGGTCGGTGGGCAGGGCTTCTGGTGCTGAGCTTGTACACAAAGGCTGGCAGCCAACTCCTGTCATCTTCTGTTCCAGGTTGAGACATCATTTTTTAGTTCACTTGGTAATGGGAAAATTGTTGATTAATACTACAAATTGGAATAAGTATTTAAAAGCAGTGCATTTATCTGGCACAGCTACATTAAAGTAGGGCTGCAAAAGAATGGTTCTGATACTAAGAGTATATCATTTTTCTGGCATATATTGGTGGAAAAGGTTCACATGTATCTTGATGTGAACATATCTTAGGGATTGAAGAAACTGAAGAGTTCTTGGTCAAACATAATTCTGAGTTCTTTTCTCTATTGTCAGCACTGAAGATTCACTTTTTCTTTGTAGATAAAGATTTTTGAAGGGGGAAGCAGTGAAAGTGAAAATAAAGAGCATTATGGCATTCACTGTCAGTCTTAACCTTTGAATTTCCTCAGCGCTCTGCGGTGCTCCACAGGCAGGTCTGTGTCAGACAGGTTCTGAACCTGTAGGGTTGGTTTGGCCCAAGCTGTGCCATCCACTGTCTGCTGAAAAGCACTTTGGCCAGCAGCTCTTATCTCTGGGGAAGAGATCTGTGGATCCAGAGTGCTGTACCACCTACATCTCTAGCCACACGTCAGGCTGGTGATTGCGCCAGTTCATTACATTTTATTTATAGAACCTATGCATTTGGGCAATTGATGCAGCTCTCAAATTTCTCTCTGGGGTTTCCTTAAAGGGAAGATGGAGAAAAAAAAATATTTGGTGTACGATGGATAAGCAGTGAAACTAGTGGTGTGGAGGGGGCTGGACTTGGCCAGCTGTGCTCAGGTGATCTGTCCATGTTCAGTTGGATCCCTTTGGATTTTGGGCTGTCTGTCAGTGCACTCAGAGGTGCTTCCCTGACTGTCTCGCAGAATGTCTAGAAATCCCTGTTAAGTTCTGCAAATCCTGCTTTTCCGCCCCAACAAGATTTGCAGTTGAAAGAAAATGAGCACATGTTTTTCATAGCACAAACGGTAGATGACTGTTTATAAATTTATCAGGTAGGATATTCTTTCTTAAATTTTGTGAAGCTATTGGTTTTTCTTCAGTATTCCCTCTTTCTTGTTCTGTTCTCATCCTATTGCAGTGGGTTGTACTTTGCTTATGAATAGAATTATTTTGATGAGTTTCAAGAGACAGTCTATTCTGCTTGTCTTTTAAATATGTTAAAACATATGTTGCTTCAGTTCATGCTTTTGCCACGTCACAGCCAGATTCTTAGCTTTCAGGGTTTCAGTATATTTCTTTGGAATGCAATAATCCAAGGAAAGCTCTGTCACTTTCTATTCCAAACCTGTGAAATGGAAGATAAGTTGTCAACAGCAGGTGATCCAGTGGAAGTCACTACAATCTTTTTTCCTTCTGCAATGTCCTCATTCATTTAAGTCTGAAAGCAAGTTTCTGTTCAGAGAAGTGAAAACTATTCTATCAATGAAGAAGTTGGTTTTTACTTTCAAATACATGCAAGCATTTCTCAGCAAAACCTGAAGGGGCTTGGCCTAATCGGGACGTGGTACAGCTATGCTGGTAGAATGGGGGGAATCTCTGCTGGTAGAAGGATCTCTTCACCTAAAAGAAGCTCTTGAGCTGTGTAAAATGAAAAAAAAAAAAAAAAGCCCCAAACCAATAACTTTGTGTTATTTCAAATTTATTAGAATGTTGCATGAAAAGACCCTAAAATAAGTCTGTAGTCAGTTTCAGGGAGACTTCTAGAAATATTTCAGTTCTGAGTTATTCACATATTTACTGCTACTACTTTTGGTGTTTATTTTTGGATGTTGGTTTAGTGATGTTATTATTCCCTGACACTGTTCCAGTGTCAGTGCTTATTCACCAGTTTCAGCTGAAGGTAATTCAGTGACTACTTGCCTCTTGATAAATGATAAAAGAAGGAAAACAGATTAATAGATTAATATTAACTGATAGTCATAGGGAAGCACTAATTGCAAGTGCTAAAACAGTTTCATAACAGTGCTAATAATACACTCTATTCTCATTACAAGGCTCCCTGTTACGATTTCATCATGGTACAAGCACGTGCACTTTGGCTCCTCGCTGCATTAAAGCCTGGAATTGTGTGTGTTGTTGGTGCCTGCACGTGGAGAAGGGAGCCAGCTTCCTCAGCAAGCAGCCCTGCCTTCCCCGCGGTTTGGTGCTCTTGAGCTCACTATTGCAGGGGCTGTCACCACCAGCTTTCTGTCACAGGCAGACCATGGCCTTGATGCAGGACTGACCCACCTGTGCAAGGAGGAAACAAAAAAGGGTCCTGCATCTTTAAATTTCTCTTAGTTCACATGGCCTGCCTGGCGATAGACCTCTGTCCTAAACCTGCAGAGTTAAATTTACCCAGAATGACAACTGTATACTCAGGGTTTAGTTACATAACAGCAGTTGCTGCGTTTCACATTGCACTAATCCAAACACAGCGATAAAGCAGGCCATGGAAAAGCTGGCTGGTTTTGGTGTGTTACATAGGCAGGAGCACAGAGCTTTTAAATTTCCTTTTCTACGTTGCTGAGAGTATTCTATGACTTGGATGTTTGACCATCCAGTGGCTTACTCGGTGCTTTAAGCGATGTGATAGCAGAGGATGTTGTTTGTTGCACAAGTCTGTGTTCTGAAGATGGGTGAGAAGATGGTTGTATGTAACATGCATATGCCACTGTGTGCTTTTAGATAACGGCATTACAGCTGGTGTGGTGTAAGGTGCTGCAGAGGTTAAACACTGCTCAGCTTTCATGGACTGTTCCGAAACTGCTCTTGCCCCAGCTTCTCACAGCTCTTTCCAGCTGTGCTCGGAGGAGAATCTGTGTGCTGGGGTAAAGCAATTACCTCTGCATGCTCACTAGTGCACAGTGGACAGATCATCTATCACCAATTGTATCATTAGTGTGTTGTGGCTCAGCTCGGGAGCCCTGCTGAGAGCGGGCCCACATGCACTGGTGAGTTCCCTTTCCGAGTGCAGGCACTCAAGTCCCCATGGGAGTGTTTGCAGGGCCTTGTTAAATAATAAAGACATTTCTCCAGCTTCTCGTGTGTTTAATCAAAATAGGAACTCTCCTAGGAAGTAAGGAGAGGTAGCAGGGAGGAAGGCAGAGGATGCTGAGGATGTGTTTTCCTTCAAGGGCTTGGAGTTGGGAGACAGGCTGCATATTTCCTTGAAACTTCCTCCACATCGTTGCTGAGCCCCTGGGCTTCTCCCTCACACATTTTGCATTCTTTATTGTTGTTGTTGTTTTTTTTTCTTCTTGGAGAGCTCTGAAGCAGCGATGGCCTTTGTGTATTTGGTGCTAGCACCATGTTTGCCCCTCAGTGAACACCCCCCGTGCCTCAGAAGGGCCCAGAGGCTGGGTGTTCGTACCCCGCGCGGTCCCTGCGGGGGTTTGTGTCTTTGTGCTGGCAAACTGCCGGTGGTCCGCAGTGGAGCCTGGCACGGAGCCGTGGCAGTCTGTCCGTCTGTGCTGCCCAGGGCCCTGGTGGGTGAGCCGGGAGGGAAGGAGGCTGCCCTGTGCCCGGGAGCGCTGCCACGGAGCTGGGCTGCGGTCACCAGGGACGGCTGTCGGGCTGCGGGAGCAGCCCGGAGCCTGTGAAAGGAAAATGATAAAACCAACTTGCTCTGAGAACCGGGGTTACCATAAACCCTCACAGGGTGTTGCCAGTGGAGGAAGTTGACATTTTAGTGTTCATGCTTTTCAAACTCGTTTGTAGAGCTTTCAGAAACGTTGTCGAATGTCAACCAACGATGGACAGGGACACCAGTTTAAAAAAAAAAATAGGTTGCTATCCAGGATTCAAATGCATGTTCAGAACAGTATCTCACTGTTGGTAAATACAATTTGCATATGTTATTCTTAGCCATGCTATTTATTTTGGTTTTCTTAACTGTAGACTTACTACTAATTTCTATGCACCAAACTGTTAAGAGTAGTTAAATAGCTCTATGCTGGTTTTGGAACGGATACACTGAAATTATTTGCGTGGATACATTACCTTTGATCTCTCAGACATCCATCTTTAAATTTAGAGCTTTTACTACTTGTTCAAGAATTCAGAAAAATATAAAAATTATTTTCTTAAGCCAAAGCAGTGCTGCAGATTGCAATATAAAAAAATCAGTGCTTTAATAGGTGTCCAAGAGCAAAATGTTTTATTTCTTTCTGCCTCGAGCAAATCTTACAGGAGCTAATAAGGAGCCATAGTTAGAAGATATTTGAGTGTTCAGGGGCTCACTCTTTTGCGGCAGGATGATCTGAAAAACCCCAGCATAATGGATTAAAATTTTTGGTCTTTATTTTTCATTCTGGACAGACAGAGCTCCATTTGTGAGTGTTCCCTGATATTTGTCTTTTATTTGAGAGCTAATGGGCTTATTTTTTCTTTTCAGTGAGCACATGTACTGCTCATCCCAATTAGAATGAGGAGATATAAAACACTTGATTTTTTTTTTCCTTCCTATTCAGCTCTCTTGTGTTTCATAATTTGTGTTCCATTTCTTGGACACTGTTATATGAAGAGCCATTTTGGTTGCTACTTTCAGGATGAGAAGACTCAAGAGAGTGTTGCAGAGAAAAATAATGACAAGGAGAAACAATTGCTGTCTCTTGAACATACTAGAAAAATCTTTGTATTATATAGCTGTTTCCTAGCTTCATTTCTGTGTAGTTAAATCCAAATTCTTCAAAATTAAAAATGAAGGTGCTAATTTGAATCACTTCTTTTAAAAATGAAACCAGAGATGATAGAGCTGTGGTTTTGGAGTCTGAACTTGAACATTTAAAGCATTAGTAATTGTAGAGTTGATGGATGATAGGGTTTTGCCTTGGAAAAAAGGCAATGGAAAGGGTCTGGTCTTGACCTCTGAGTGTTAAATGGAACTTTTCATAAAGACAGCACCCTTTTCAGACACGTTTAGTGTCCATCTTCGTATATCGGCTGCTCGAAGCTATGATTTATTCTCTTGAGCGGCACTGCCATGTAGTTTAAATACTTTATGGAGATCTGCAAAGTGGAAATGGTCTGTGCCTTTGATAGCCTAGCTCATCTTTGGCTTTTTGAAACCTTTTCCTTCCCCTATGTGCTTTTATTCATCAGGAGGAATAATCTTCCCTGTGCCAGGAGCCCTGGTTTGAGAGCAGCGTCATGAAGTTGCTGGGGGGGTTTTTTGTGTGTGCTTCCCTCAACGGCCTGGGCAAGCAAAGCAGTGAAAGGTTTTGGGTTTTTTTGGTTCTAGTGGTGACTTTTTTTTTTTCCTTTAAACAAGGTAACTATTTTCACCTCCTCCTTATGAAAAAACACAACGTGAAGCTGCTTGTCTCCCAGCTGCAACAACATTCAGAAGAGATTTTAATACAACAGGCTCTGTCACTGGTGTTCTGAAATTTTCCTGGAATTTCATGGGTGTCTGAATGCAAATTTATTCTTCCCCCCTCTTTTTTTTTCCCTGTTTGAAGGTTAGTTTTCTTTAGGGTATCGCTTCGTTCCTGCCAATCTGATAAAGCTAACTTAATTAAAAATATTACCATTAGATCATACAGTTCTCTTTATTAGTTTAGTCCATGGGGCTCCTTTTCCACTGGGAAATTATTTACTTCAGAAGTTGCAAGAGTAGCCTTGGCTGGCTTTGTTTAATGCAGCTGCTTTAAAGCTTTCCATCAGATTAATGTTTTTCCAGGTCTTTTCTTGCAGGTACACTGTTACTCAGAGATAACTGTGATTGCTCAGATCTGCGGCAGTTGCTGCAGAGCAGTGCTGGGATTGGAGGGCTTTATGGCAAAGCAGACACAAGGATTTGTTTTGGATGGTTGGTTATTTACCCCTTTGCTCGTCTTCCTTTCTTTCCCTCTTCCCTACACCCCCAACCCATATTTTTTCCTTCCAAGTGAAAAAGTCGAGTGGTGCTGCATGGACTGTTGGAAGTACTTACCTTCTGCTACAAGGATTTTTTGGCTTTTACTTGACAGGGAAAGGAGGGGGGACTGCTAGAGAGACTCTCCTCTCTTTCTCACTAGCAGTTTTAAGCAATAACAATGACAGCTTATTTAGCTGGAGGTCTGGTCTTCAGGCTTGTACTTAAACTTCCTATTCCTTGTGTTGTGGAGGAGCCATACTGTAGTGGATGTTGGAAGCAACCTTAATGTCATATGTCACATAGTCTCCTGGTACAGGGTAGAGGACTAGAGCAGTGTGTAAGTTCTGTGCTGGGAAACAGTTGTGATGTGGCTTCATGTAGGTGATTTCACCTCTGTTTTCATATTGCATTTTCCATCCTGTGTCTGCTGTTCCTTGAGTATTCCCTTCTCATGGGTGCCCTTCCTGGGCAGCCCCACGGTCTGGGCTCACAGTGGACACCGTGAACAAGCTGCAGGCCTGAAGGCATCACTGGACACAACTGTGCTCAAGACTCATTGCTGACCTGTTCAGGAATGGGCTTTTTTTTGGGGCATTTGACATGGGGCTGTTTTTTCCAAGCATCTGTCTGTGACCTTATTACCTACATGTCTGCATTAGTCTGTACAAGAATTCATATTGCTTGTGCTCAGGCATTTCTTAGGCTGATCTCTGAAGGCTGAATCCATCCTTGAGGCCAAGACCCCTTCTCCAAAGACTAGCAGTCCTACTGAAGCGAAAGGCAGTAGGCTTTCTCCCCCTCATCTTGCCTATTTTATTTTCATGGGAAGTGACTGCCGTAGCTTAGGCCATGCTTAATGCTAACATGCAGGCGGCGTTATTTTTCAAAATGCTCCCTCCCTCATAATTAAAATTCATGAACAGTTCCCTGGAGAGCCACCTGAGGTAACAGAGTCTTTTCAGTGCGCCATTAATATACAGGAACACTGAATACAGGCATTTGGCTGTGTTCTCTCTTCCTCACTCTTCCCTGGCTGGTCGCCTGTATGTGTTGTGGAACAACAAAACTGAAATCTGGACAATTTATATTTCAGTAGTGATGGGATATTCTCTCTTTTCCTGTCACTTCACATTAAGGACCTGCCACTAATAAAACTAATTAATAACTCTTGGCTCCACACAGAACACTTGGACTCCCTAGTGCTGGCGCTGTGCCACAGTAGCTTTTGAAAGAAGTGCTTCATCTTAGTCAGGGACGGGATGAATATTCCCCGCAGTTCTAATTGGACCAAGTGGCTCTGCATTTCAGAGGCAGCAGATCAGCAGGCTGGAGATCTCTAGGTAGGATCTCCTTTCGGAAGCCTCCGGGACAGGCACTTGTGGCTTCTCTGGGTGCTCTGTCAGGAGCCAGAGGAGGCTGAGCACTGCCCGGGAGAGCTGGTCTGGGGTGCCAGGCTTGTCCTGTGCACAGAGGGCACTTAGGGGAGGTGCATCCATCACCTGCACAAACCAGGATGTGTAGCTTGGGTAGCTCAATGCTGGAGAGGACAACGAAGCGCTGTCAAATGGATCCCTTTGGCTGTTTTAAAACCATCTGATTAAATGATAGAAACTGTACTGACCAAATGACAGCCTTGCTGAAAACTTTCCTCTCTCTGGGAGGCTTTGTTGGCGTTGTGATGCCACTTGTGGGCGTATTTTGGTTTTTTCCTTCTCGCTACTGACATAACTGTGCCAGTGAAATTTTGTAGTATGAGCCGGTCTGTGTTACATAAAAACATTGTTCTGCCTTCTACTCTCGCTCCTCTCTTTCCCTTTAGAAATACTATTTGCTTGCACACTCTAGCATTGAGACCCTGTCCACTGCTGTATTTTTCTTCAAGTAGAGGAGGCAGGCCTTGGTGGCCCTGGTCCTCTGGGATGCTGTGGTATGTGTTTATTCATGACCAGATCATTATAAACAGGAATGTTCTGTCTGACACCTGTGCAGCACTTTCTACATGCATTTGCTCCTGCCAGGCAGCTGCAGTTCTTTCTTGACACTACCTTTCATACACATTTAATTCAGAAGGGAAATTACTACAAGGAATATGGTTGAATATGGAGTTGGGCAGAGAATTTTTATTTAAAAAAGAATTAATGAAAACCATTAACGTGAATGTAAAGGAAACAAACTGCAAACAGCAAGCTTTTGTATTTTTTTGACCTGACAAAAAACTATCTGAGCCCTTTCCACCATTCTTCTCAGCTTTCTCAATGTGTCTCCTTATAATCAGAACTTATTTTTTAGACTAAGCTATTTTTCAGTGCTTTAAGGAAGAAGTCTTCAGTTTATTAAAACAATTGGGTAGGTTCATAGCTGGAAATACCAAGCATTGATTTTAATATCCCACAATGTATCAAGCAAATGAGTATCTTTTCTTCATCACACCCACCAGTTTACTGTCAATATAAAACACTACTCATTTATTACTATTAATTTGTTATGGCTGGGGATGTTGCTTTACTGACAAAGGTGGATTCTCTGGCAGAACTCGTTATGTGAGTTGAATGAAGCTGGAGGAGGTGGCAAATGCTGGATTGGAGGTGGAGAAGGATGGCATTGGTGAGAGCACCCACAAGCCTGAGTGCCTCATTGAGACTTAGGCTTCCATAACGTCATGTATGTGCTCCGTGGGCTTGTGCTCAGGAACACCTGGGACACATTTCTGCTCAGTTTCCAGTGCCTCCCAGGGCTTACAGTGCCCTGGCAGTCACGGCCATGGAGCTGCAGCAATTAATATGCACCAGGTGCTAGAAAAGGAAGGGGTGCTTCTGATTAACTATAATCTTCTGTTGGCAGAAGGAATGGATTGTCAAATATATATGAAGTTGCTGCTTTTTCAGATTCCCTGTCCTGTTCATTGTAGAGATGGGAAGTGAGTCCAATTCTTTTATGGTGACGTAGTGCCGGTGACTCCACTGTCACTGCCTTGGAACTACACCAGTGAAACTATAGAGAAGGATTTGCCTTCTGGTCTTGTTGCCAAGAAAACTTAAAAGTGTCAGTATTAAATTACTGGAGAGCAGCCCCTTGCTCTGCAGGTCCTGGAGAAGTATAAAATCCATGTTGTACTGTCAGACACAAGGAAGAGTCCCCAGCTCCCAGCTTTATGCTTTTCCTAGTTTCATTCTTCCAGCAGTTCTCCTTGACATTGCATTTTAATCCTTTCCAGCAGAACAGCCAGTTGGCAGCCTCGTGGTCTCAGAAAATATAGTAGTTGTCTCTTCCCCCCCAGCATGAAAAAGGAGGAGGGTTGGCTGGAGTTATAACTGGTAACTTCAGTTCCCTCATTACTGAAAAAGCTTTCAACTACTGCCATCTCCTTCAATTTTTGTCGGTATGTCAGGAATAAGAACACGGCTGAGCAGAAGTGTTTCTCTCCAGTTTTGTTGCACTGAGTTGTTTTAAGTTACTTATTTGTGAAGTCAGAGGTGATGTGCAAGTGTAGGATCTGCAAGACCCTCTGTTTTTCCTGGGATTTGCTGTTCCCTGGATATCTGCTGTGGCTGCCCATCCACCCCCCCTCATGTTTGTCTCTCTTTCTGAATGATTTTTGGTAATAAAAGGGTTACATTTTTTTCTTTTGAACAACAGTTGCCCTCACAGAAATTGTTAAGCTAATCTTTACCCTGATTCTATGTAATCAAATCCAGGTTTTCTAGGCAAAAAAAGCAAATAGTTCGTTTCTTAACCTAAAGACATTTTTTTTAAAGTGGTGTTTTGTTTGTTTGTTTTAAAGGTATAATCCCCAAAAGGCTGTTGTTGGAGGAAGGCAGATGCTGGTTTATTAAGTTACCACTATGCTGCAAATCACGGTGTAGCTGAGGAAGGAGGATGTTGCCAGAGATCAGCAGTGTGGGAGAGCTGTCTTGGGGTGATTGTGCTTGAGGATTAGGAGAGAGAATCAAAGGAACTATGGGTAGTCCCGGTGACAAAATGACTGGGCGTTTAAGCAGCACCCAAGGAAGCTTGGTTATGTGGATTATAGGAATGAGAAATCAGATTTGGGTTTGGCACAGGTGCTGATGAAAGCAAAGCTATTGTTGGATATGAGTTTTGCAGCATTATTCTTGTAAATGAGAGGCCTTTGTTTCAGGGTATTGAACTATGATGTCCTTTTTACTGTTGTTGAGATGCTTGGCTCCAAGGTTATTCCCTGTATAACCACATTTTGATACAATTGTTTTCATTTACAAGCGGGGTATTTTCAGTCAGAATTTAGCGTGTGAATGGCTGCTTGCTTGGGGTTCTTGTCTCCTTCCAAATATTTGCACAAGTTCTTTTCAAGGAAAGTATGACATGAGTGCAGCTTCAAAAGTGCTTCCATAAAAAATGAACTCCAAATTTCATCATAGTTAAATTCCTGGATGTGTAGCGAACACAGTGCTGTCTGCTTCACTAATTTTTGGAGACTAATTTAAGGCAGTGAGAAATCTGGAAGCATTTGTACAGCTGATTTCTTAAATGGGACAGCTGAGAGATGAAAATGCAATGCTGGTTTGTGGTTAGTAGTGAGAAACAGCAGCCCTTGTTACGGGAAGGTTCTCTGAAAGCGTGGTCTCTACCCAAAAACGCCGGGTGTGTGTCAGAGCCAAACGCCGGCTCAAGCCCTGAGTGCTGCAGTGCAGGACAGATTGTGGCAGCTCACCTCTCCCTCCTGCTCCGGGCTGAGTGGCCTGCACTGTAAGGAGCTTCATTTGGGCAGTTCCTTCCACAGGTTCCAGCCCCTCTGCTGGTAAATGTGCTTGGGGCAACAGGGAAAAGAGAATTGGTTTGTCTGTAGCAGCGCAGTGAATCCTTTTATACACAGAGTTGTTGAAAAGGAATGTAAAAATCGAGGAGGATGTTTCAGTGAGTCAGAAGCTGAAATGGAAAAGAAAAATGAAATACTACTTAGTGCTCCAATTTGGCATGCAGGGGATATTCTAAAATATCTTGTTGGTTCTGTTATTGTTGTAGCTTTATTTTGGAAGTTAGGAAAAATAATAATTTAGAGCCTAGTCTCCTCTAAGTATGCCTGTTTAAAAGCTTACTTGTTCAAAGAGATGATTTATTTGACTGGGTTTGGGTGGCTCTAGAGCATTGTTCAGTGCTGAGCTTATTTACTGTTTAAACTTATATTGAATTATAGTGTGTGGAGGGTGAATACCATTTTGCATCTAACTCGTATCTTTGGGTGTTTACTCTCTAATGAAATAGCAGTGCAGGCTTTGATTCCTGTGCATTTATTATCTATAAGAATTCTCAGCTTTTGCTTCATTGCAAGATTCATTCTTAAATAAATATAAAACTAAAATAGTTCTTGATTCTTTTATTTTTGATGATGATATAAATATACAGTGCTCTCTGTATTGTTTAAGCAAGTTGTGCATGAAGAAAAAAAAGTTACAGATCAAGAGGTGAGGTTTTTACAAAGCCGTTACCTCAGGAATTTTCTCTTTTCTGTTGGGTTCATGGCATACACAGAAAAAATACATCATTTATTGGTAGCTGTGAATGAATATTGGATATAACTAGTTGAAAGTTTTGGGGTTTTGTACTTGCCTAAAAGTTCTTGAATTTCCTTTGAGTTTTCCATTGACAGCCTTAAGCACTGGAGATTTCCCCTGTATTTTATAATTTTGTCAATCTCTCAGTGATTTCTAGATAATGTTCTACATGGCTAAACAGACACAAAAAGTGTGATTTATCTGATGGGGCTTTATGGTTGCAGTACTGCTCTGCCTTTGCTTTTGTCAGAGCCTTGGTGTGTAAGTGCTAGTGCAGTCTTTCTGTTTTCTTGCACAAGTTAATTAAATGAGGATTTATGACTTCTGATTTATTCCCAGAAGTGCTTTGTATAAATGTAGTACGGGAATAATCTGTTGATAGCCTCTCTTGGTGGTGATGAAGGATTTAAGCAATGTATATTTGCAAACAGAACAAGTTGCAGCATGTTCATCTTTATGCTGAACAAGACAGGGATAAGGCTGGCAGGTATAGCTCAATTTGGGAAGAGCAGCTTTGAAAAGCAGAACTCTGGTGACTTTGGAAAGCACAGTCAGGTCACTCGCAGCTACTCCAGTTGGTATCTACCAGGTTTTCATTAATGACAACAAACCTACAGAATTTTTTGTGGGTATGTGAGTTCTGGCACAGAAATAGTGCAGAAATATCCTGGCTAATGTGTGATACAAGGTGAACAACATAAAGTCTCCATGTAAAATCTGCGTAGCGATTTTTATCTTAAAGTGCTTTTCAAGTGTTCATAATAAATAAAAATTGAATCTAGAACTAGTGGCAGATCTGTTACTTCCTGGACTGAAAACTGGTAGTCCAAGTGTATTGCCTGTCTAGGGAAGTCTCACACCCACTGAGGACCAGATGCTGAGAGGGTGCTGGGAAAAGCAGAACTACATTTACACCCCTTTTCTTATGCTCTGTATAAATCTGTATAAATGCACTGGAAATCTTACAAAATGGCTTCTTACTATTCTCTTACATAGAATTGTTTTTAGAAATACTCTTGCCTTAAATGCTCTGATTTTCCAAATGCTTTATGGAAGAGCACAAGAATCTGCTGCTGCAGCAACTAGAGAGTAACAAAATACCTTTCTGGTGTATTGGTTGCCATAGTTCTTGCCATCCTGTGATATGCCTATTGTTTACATCATGCAGGTACCCAGGAAATGGATGTCTGTCTTAAAACCCAAATGCTTAATACTCTGTTTCTCTGTCAGAAATTTGGACTAACTTTGTGTGATTCCTTTAATAGCCTTTTTGCTCCTGTCCTTCCCTTTTTTTTTTTTTCCTGGGGAAAGAAAATACTCAAATGTCTGTAGTACGAATTGTTCTTAAAAAATCCTACAGAGGCTAAATGGTCTCTTGTGTAATGCTTAAGATCCTAATTTCCAGTTTTCCACAATATGCTAATGTGTTCATGCTCCTTTCACACAGGTTTAGATCTTAAAACCTCTCAGCAGTGCTGTAATCGTATTGTTGAGATTCAGGACGTGTTAGGGAACTTCTGACTGCAGAGGGTTTTCGTCAGAGTCCTTGAATTCAGCCACTGCCCTCCCCTCTGAAAGGCCCTACGTGCAGGTAGAGCTGCGTCACGGAATTCCAGGGAGAAATCTATGACACTAGAAAAGTTTTAGAAAACCAGTGCTGTCTTTAAAAATGCCACATACCCAGAAATGTTTTTGGCTAGTGCCTGTGTTATGTCACTGGCTGATCTATATATATTTTTTTTTCTACTTCCTCATTTGTGCAATCATTTCAAGTAGAATTGGAATTTATTCACCAGTCTTGAATTCTGACACATTCAGTCTAGGAGTAAGGACTTAAATTCGTGAGAAAGAAGTTTCCTTGCTTTTTATCAGTGTGGAGCTTTTTTGTTTCATGGAGTATGAAATCAGTTCAGCTTTGTGTAGACTTTTAAGTGTTATTTCCTTGTGTAGAACTTTTTTTCTTCTTAATTCGAACTTCCAAGTACTTCGCAATTGGTGTTTTCATGCTTAGTTTTTTTAAGCATCTGGTATTTAGCACTTGAAGGACTGTTTCATTTTCCATTTTGCAGGCAATTTTTTAAAATGCTTTTGCATGTGTTTGCTTTTGGCTGATTTGTTGTCTAGATTTTTAGAAATCTTTTCTTATGAAAACAGCATGTACATCTGTTTTCCTACCTTGAAGCTATCTCTGTAGGCAGATATGTTTATGTTAAGGCTGAAGTCCAGTCCATAACTCCTCCTTCCCTTCATCTATTATGTAAAAAGAATAAATAATGTAGTTGAGTTCTCGTGTCTGCCTTATACATCAGGACATACCTACCTGGTTGCCATTCTGCAGTATAGAATTGCATCAGAAAAACCCATTCTGCTGTTGGGGTGTGCTGGTCCTGTCTGACAGGGACGTTTGGACATCACACCTATTTTCCATGAAAACTTTTTGTCTTTATGGGATGCAGACTGGGATGACCTCTTTTCAACTTGCCGGTTTCCCACGGTGTGGAGGGGATGACTGAAAGAGCAGCTTAAATGAAGTAAAAGATGCTTCAGCTGCCATTTGCTGAACAGACTGTTTTGCAGGCTCAATATTATAACTGAGAACAAGCAAAGGAGGGAGGCACTGCTGAAGTGTGGAGGGGAGATAGAGACTGGGGAAGGAGAAAAGGTTTCCTTGCTCACTATTCAAGCTCTAATCCCAGTGGAAAAGATAGTTCAGTTCACCATTTTTCTGTGACTTCCCCCTGCCCCAAACACTCCCTGACAACAGAGATGCTGTTGAGAGAATGCAAATGATGGCAGAGGTGCTGGGGCACTAAGGCCTGTGTGGATATCTGGGGTTTCATGTGGGGGAGAGAATGACAAAAGAACCCTCCTGGGGCCATTTCTAACACGTTGCAGGTTGCTCTGTTTAGCTTGGCAGTAATTTTTTTCTCCTTTAGATAGAGGCTCTTTGAGTGCAATCCTAGAACCAGGTTTGCATTGTTTACGTGAGTGATAAAACTTGGCTGGAGCAGAGCTGTTCCACCTGCCTACTTGGTTTCTCTAGTATCTTTTACACCTCTTATCAATCCTTCTGAAACCATCTGTCTTCTAGAGTGCCTGTTTTACAGAAAATACTGTCTCCCCACCTGTGTGAGCTGAAGCTCAAAAGATACCCGATCTTTATAAAATACCATCTTGGAAAGCCTTCTTTTCCTGCAGTAAACTGAGGTATATGTGTAAAACAATACAGTGAATGGATGATGCTGCATTAGTGGATTGAACGGGTGGCTCGATAATGGCATCCCTTGTTAAAGCAGCTGAAAGAAAGGGGCAGAGGTGGGGCAGAGGTTGCCATTCGACGCCGGTGCCTCGGCGCTTTGGGGCAGCGTCTGTGGGCAGGCCGGGGGTGCCGTGATTTCTGAAATGCAGCGTGAGGGGAGGCTGAGCCTGTGGGACCCCACGGGCAGCCCCGGCCCCGAGCCCCGTGTGCGGCACTGGCCGGAAGGGCAGCGCGGGAGCTGCCCCGGGAGCTGCCCCGGGAGCTGCCCCCAGCCCAGAGCCAGCAGAGCTGCCCCGGGAGCTGCCCAGAGCCAGCAGAACAGAGCCAGCAGAGCTGCCCCGGGCGCTGCCCAGAGCCAGCAGAGCTGCCCCGAGCCAGCAGAGCTGCCCCGTGCCCGGGCACCGCTGCCAGCAGGAGCAGCCCCTCCCTGCCCACTGGGGAGCTCCGAGCAGCTTCTTCCTCAATGGGTCACTTTGGGCTACTGGGGCTTCCTGCCGGGTCTCTCTACAAACAGTTCCCTCCTCCTGCAAAAGACAACAGGATGAACGTTTCAAGTTTTAAGTTAAGTGAGATGAAGCAGCTATGAAGCAGCTTAATTGTGAATTTAAGAGATGCTCCAGTGGTCATTTCTTGGCCTGAGTTCTTTCAAGTTTCTTAACATTCACTGAAGGAGATCATATGCATTTTGAGAAGATATAGAGATTCTGTCATGTATTCACCAGCTTTAAACATTTGCTTTGAAATGTTTCATATTTAATATAGGGTTATGAATATGAAAACATGGTATTTCAGAGTTTTGGGAAAAGTTTTAAACATGGGCTTCTACATGTTAGATTTCCCTCTGCATAGATGATGATTTGTTTTTTAAAATAAAAACAACCCCCATGAACTCTAAACTTTATATAACATCTAAGAACACATTTGTCTTTTCCTGTGGTGTAAGTGAGAACATATATGCCTATATAAATATATACTGGCACATGTTTTTTGCCTTCAAAATGGCTTGTGGGCCATAAGTGAACAGACTGCTCAGTTACTATGCCTGGAATGCTTATTTAATACTTCCAAATTTAAATATTTTTCTGTGTTGGTTTGTTGCAAAAAAGTGCAGTCAAAAATTGAACCTGGCAATAAATTTATTTTTCTGAAGGAGAATTACTCATTGGATGAAACATTCATTTCTCCAAAAAAAATGGTTGTTTTCTCCTGTGCTACAGACATTCATTTTCAGTGTTTGTAACTGAAGTAGGAGCACTAAGGACACCGAATGGGAAATACCTTCATCGTAGTATCTTGGTATAAGAATGTGTAATCCTGGTCTAGCAGAGGAGTTTGATTCTTCCCTGTGAGGCTGGGGAGGCCCTGGCACAGGTTGCCCAGAGAAGCTGTGGCTGTGCCATTCCTGGAAGTAGTCAAGGCCAGGCTGGATGGGGGGTGGAACAGCCTGGTCTAGTGGAAGGTGTCCCTGCCTGTGGCAGAGGGTTGGAACTGGGTGACCTTTAAAGGTCCCTCCCAACCCAAACGTTGTTATGAGTCCATTATTTATTTTTTAAAATGTGAAAGTGCAAATTAATGGGCTTGTAATTGAAGTAATGAGGTGAGCTGATTCACTCAAATTGGGTACAATCATAGTCTCTTGCTATTTCTCCAGGCTGGTACTGAAGTAATGTTTCATTAATGTAAATAAGTAATATTCTTCAGTATTCCTGAACATCCCATAAGCTTTATAGGCAATAGAGGTTCTTGATCTGAAAATACTTCCTCTGATAAGCTTCCCATACTTATAATACAGCAGCCCTTCTGTCAGAGGTCACCTCATTTGCTAATGACTCAGAATTCAGATCAGGTATTTGCCATGGAATTAGCATGCAGAAAGAGTATTTCTCAAGGTGTTTTTCTCCAGAAAAAAAAAAAAAGGCAGAATTCAGACTAACATTTAAAAATTAAAAACACTCTTATTCCCGTGAACTTGGTTGCTATAGGGAATGTGAGGAAAGGGTGAATAACAAATACAGTAGTAGAGTGCTTGGAGATGGCCTGCAGTTAAGGCCTCGGAATTATTTAGACATTCTGTCCTTCCAAAGGCTAAAGGAGGGAAGAAACAGATTCCATCTCTCCACCTGGTGGAAGCAGGAAGGTCGGGGGTGGTGCAAGGAGTGTATGCATTGAGATAGAAGACATTAACAATGGCTGGGGGGGAAAAGGAATTAAAGGGTTATTATTCTGGTGAGATTTACAGGGAGTCTGTTCTTCAGGTGACTTAGGCCATTCAGCTGAGAGCCTGTGAGGAGAGAAGAAACGTTCCTGGGGTTGATCTGTTTCCTGCCATCTGGATGATGGCTCTTATCTCTCATGCTGTTCCTTTGTGCTGGTTTGTTTGGTGTCCCAGATTGATCAGCTCAAAGCTAATTTCAAAATACATCCCCAGCGTTCACAACATGTTTATTCTTATGTGATAGTTGCTGGTGCAGAAATAAAGTTTGTGAATTTTGTTTCTTTCCAGCTGGAAGACTTTTCCAGACATTTGTAGGGAACAATGCAGATGCTGTCATCTTCCCATCTCCTTCCCCCAGTACCTCAGCAAGACAAAGCCCTGTTAGGTAAATTTTAAGCAAAGATGGGGTGAGATGATGTGGGAGAAGGGTTGCACCTTGAAAAGATAACTTCTTACTCCCTTGCAAGCGTTTTGTCTCTATCCTGGGCTGGTTTGTAATTTCAGTCTTGTTAGGACTGCCTGCACCTCAGGTGCTCACCTGGGCATAGGTGCCATACCCATCAGATGAAAGCTCTTCTGTCTGCAAAGACTCCCAGGCCTCCCTCTAGTAACTACACTTGGGAGGAAAAGGAAGGGGGGAATGTCAAGAACTCTTAGCCACCTCTATTTCTGTATTTGAAATACAGAGAAGAGCTTTTGGAACTGCCAGAGAAGAAAAAACATTTCAGAAAAAAGGACATAAGTTATAGTCTCCCTCCAAAATGCAATGAAAATTTGCTAAACTCTTTGTACAGATTTGTCATAGACCTTGTGACTTGGGGAATAGGACTTCAGGTCACCTGTGCAGCTTCTCAGAATGTGAAGGAGGATGGTGACCCAGCAACAGGAGAGGAAACAAAGTGAGTACTGAAACTGTTCATCACTGTGGTACTTGTTAATGATTCTTCTGGGTAGCAGCAATAATGAGCAGTTGAAAGAAGTACTTTATGTACCCTCAATAAATTGCTTCCAAACCTCGTAATTGCCACAGTTCTGGCTTTCAGTAGACCTGGTAATGAATTTTTGAGTGGTGTCCACATGTTGTGCCTGTTACTGTACTTGACTTTCATCCTATTTTGAGTGATCTCATCAAGGGATAGATGATGTTATCTGAATAGAATATATTTGTCCAATATTGGGAACAGGGGTGATGATGAAATGGATGCAACTGACTGCAAGTGATTTTTAAAATTCATTTTCCTCTGAGGCCACCTTTTCCTGATTCTGCTGTAGTGCTGATAGGTGAGTCATTTCAGATGGCACTGCCTGAAAAACCCAGTGTATTGATTGCAAGAGTGCAGGATCCAGCAGCCTCTTAAAGGGTGCTGTTACACATGGGAGAAAATAGATGCCTTCTTGTCTTGGAGGTGTAGACACCGCTGGGGTGTTTCAAATGGCAGAAAATGCCTTCGATTCAGATGGGCATGATGAAGCTTAAATGTCCCTTAAAGCCTTGTGGCATGTGCCTGTGATCAGAATTTAACACAGTTCTTGCCTTCTGATGACAAAATAAAAAGGAGGAGGAAGCGGCGGTTTTGGTTGGGTTTTTTTGTAGTTTTTTTTTTCTTTTTTTGACAGAGAAAAGTAGAGAAATCTGGAGAGACTTTACCTCACTTATATGAGCTCTTTCTATATGTATAATTTAACATGGCACCTTATATATAATTTAATGTGTGAAATAAACATAACATTTGAATTTCACAACTGGAACTCTTCTACTTACAGAAGTGGAATTTTTTCCATCTGTTTTTAATTTAAAAACTCAGTTTCTGCAATGAAATGAACATGTGTAGGGGCTTAAAACATTGAATCCTAAAGACTGCATGACACCTTGCCCCCTTCCTAGGACAGTGAGCTTAACCACTGTACGAGGTATATGTTGCATTGATGTCAGTGTCATGACTGATAAATCCCTTTCATCCTGCAACAGAGCCTTATTTATAAATAGCTCTTTAATAGAATGCCCTAAGTTTGCGAAGATGTTTTTCAAACCCCTGAGAATACTGGCTCTTGCCTCAAAGAGCTTATAGTCTAAATGAAGTAGATAACCAGGTAGAAAGGATCAAAGAATAGAGGAGAAACACAAAGGAGAGAAGTGGTGGGTAGGGGGAAGGGAGCTGGGCACAAATCTCAGGAGAGCAGGTCTATCAGCTGCTTGTTTTTAGAAAGAATACTGTTCACTGCCATTATAATTGAAATTAGATAATGTTTTGGAGCAGAGCTCCCTGAACAGACTCACTGGTGTTGGGTTTTGTGGAGGAAGAGAAGGGTGTTATTTTGTGTGTTAGAAGAGCTGTCTCAGGCATCAGGAGTAGCATGAATATGCTGCTTGCAAGGGGATTTTACAATAGGTGAACAAGTAGTGTCAATAAGCTTTGCTTCATTGATTTTCGTTCATTCCAGCTGAGGATATAACCCAGTGGGAGCAGTTAGGAGAAAGTAATAGACCTAGAGGGGAAAAGAAGGTTTTCTTACCTGTGTTAAGCCTTTTGCCTTGCAATCTGAATTGCCCCTTTGCTCCTCGGCGAGAGCTTTGGTGTATCACACACAACAGAAGCAGCTTACGGGGCTGGCCCTCTTGGGGAGACAGAGTGAGGGTTATTCATATTGTCTCGTCCTTGCCTTCTCACATGCAGGGGTTTGACAGAGACTGCAGAAATGGGATGCTACACTTATTTAAGGTTTCCTAACACACAGGAAAAAATAACCCAAACCAACAAAATTGATTTAGTTTGGTGCACTTGTGATTAAATGGATGTGCTGTGCTTCTTGTGTTTGGTGGGTTTCTTTTTTTTTCTATTAAGCAAAAAGTTTGCTTTTTATGTTGCTTGCTTATTAGAGTCTTTGACATAAAAAATAAATAAATCTGAGGGTCAGGTCACTAGGTATTAATCTGTGACTTGCCATTATATTTATTAGCCATAATCTATCATCATTCACTTGCTGTCTGCCTTTTATTTTGACTACAAGGCAGTCTTGGCCTTGATATTTCACTTCTAGAGCTGATAGTATTTTTACTTGTCATCATCCCAAATCTGCTCCAGGTGGAATACTAGCAGTGGTGCAGGAAAACAAGTATGGTACCTCGAGGAAGAAAGAACATTTAGAAACTGAAAGCTGAGCAGAACTGATGGATCAGAAAGGATTTAGGTGACCAAATACTAACAAATGTAATATGTTTGGATAGGACAAGTAAGACCACTTGTAAAATTTCAAGTGATACTTCTGGCCAATTTCTGTGCCCACTTCAGCTAAACAAATACAATAGGATTTTTTACATAACTTTGAGAGTGAAGATCCAAAGGGTTTGCAGTGGTACTTACGTTTATTACCCTGCTGTTTTGTTCTGAATAAAATTGGTCATGCTCTGAAGCTGCACAGCTCAATGAAGAGGCTTTCCCCCTCTGCTGCTTTTGTTTCCTTGGTGTTTAGAGGGCAAAGTGCTCTCAATCTGTTCAGAACATTTCATGTGTCCTCTGCCAGTGACACCTGTGTCTCTTTAGGTTGGGAAGAATGAGAACCATGTTGTTGAGAACTGAAATCTTGGCAATGAACCTGAGCACTGGAGACCAATGAGGGGGGCATGATGAAATATGGGGAAAGTTTTTAACTTTTCAGATGGTCAGCCATGGAGGATGACAAGACATTGTCCTGTTGCTGTTCAGAGTGGATGTGAGTTTAGGGCCCAAAAGTATGGTGGTGCTGACTTGTTCCATATTCATTGGAAATGGAAAGCAAATGGAAACATGGAGAATTGCAGCTTTTTTGTTCGTGGCAATTATTTTTAGAGCAGTAATGTCCTTGCCATTCAGTTGGTCTCATAAAATGTCAGAATTCATTAATGACCAACAGTCTGGTTACGGAAAGTTTAAAGATACTGGAGTTATGGAAAACTTTCCCTTTCAGTCCCTATGCCATCAGTGGTGGTTGTAAAATATTTCCAGTGCACAGAAAAGTTTGCCAGTCCAAGAGAAGTTACCAAATATCAAATACAGAATCCTTGTAAGACTCTGAAGAGATTCCAAACCAACAGATTAAGGAAACACACTCTCTGCTTACGTTTAAAACCAGTTCGAAAGCTTAAAAATGTGTCCCGTGGAAGTGTGACATTTGTATGCCATAGTCAGAAGTGTAGAAAGTCTCTGTGTCTTCCTGAATGCAAGGAATGTCAATATAGAAGTGATGATCAAAATGCTTGATAGTGAACTGCTCGTTATTGCCACAGATGAATAAGATAGTTTAAATTCCCACCTTATAAGCAGGCCATTCTGGAAGATTGGTATTGTGTCCAGGCTGTGGATATGGTTCATATAGGTATAATATTAAAAGGTAATGAATTTGGAAATATGAAGTATTGCTATTGCCACCGTACAGTGGCCAAGTTATTGACTGTGCCACAAGAAAACCATTTTACTTCTCATTTTCTCATTGAAATGTGCTGGTTTTCTTTTATTGCACAGCCGTACCTACATTCTTGTTTTTAACTTCGGGATAGTGAAACATCTTGCTGATACTTTTCCATTAACCTTGCTTGGATGAAGATAACAGTGGTGTAGCATAATATTTTTTTATTGATTCCCTCCTTTCCCTCCCTGGATTGCTAAGCCAACGCAGAGAGGAGTGAATAGCTATTTTTAAAATACCTGTTGTGATTAAAAACTGTAGATAAGACACTGACAATTTTTCTCCTGTTCTGCTCTCTTGGTTGTCAGCTGTGGAGCAGTTGAACCTCCAGCTGCGAGGGTGGACAAGCAGTGCCCTCTTAGCTGCCTGTGCAGCATGGGCCATGAAAACAGCTTTGTGGCTGGCTTTGTGCAGTGCCTCGCGTTAGCCAGTTTTCCAGAAGGAAATTGACCTTTGCTGTGTAATGTTTTATGTCAAGTAGGAGATCAGACCTGCTGTGCTTGTGCTGTAATTTCCTTTAAATGCAGGATTAGGTGTTCTGGTGTAATGGTGATACCAGTTATTACATTAGTTGGTGTTTCCTCTCTTCTCCCTCCCACTTTTTTCAGTTCAGCTTGGGCTCCCTTTAAATATGTCTGTAGAAATCCTCACTGCCACTTGGGCAAGAAAGGGAAGCCCTGAACATCTTGGCCTAAAAATACCCTGCCTGTGGGGCTTCCCCTGGGCAGATGTAGCCAGCAGCAACATCACCTCCACTTCATCCAGCGGCAGCTCCCGGTGCTGGGCCTTTGGCTGCAGGCTGGAATTGCAGAGACAGGTGGGATGTGGGTCCCAATCCCAGCCCTACGATCAGCAGAGCCTTGCAACTGAACAAAAGACTGGCTAAAATGTGTGCTGGCTTACAAGATTCGAAGTGATACATTTGTCTGCTGGGCCTTCTTCAAGCTGTAGAGGGAAAAATAGAACAAGCTTAGTTTTTCCATAATTTCCCCCCTGTAGCCCAAAGGAGACTACACGACAGAGATGTCTTCTCTAATCTTCTCTTCCACCCTGCATTATTTTCCTTCCCTCCTCCTTTCCTTCTGTCTCACAGCTCCCCTCCCCACTCGCACACACGCAGACTTTTGACAGCACACCAGTTTGATTCTCGAGCTCCCTTTTTAGCCCACATGGGTGTCTAGTCAGTGCCGCAGCCCCGGCTAATACACCAGAGTTGGAATAAATGTATAACAGCAGGTAGCAAGTGACTGTTGACAGGGTGACATATTGACTTAATATCTTGTGTTATGTGATATGAAGGATGTGCCTTTTGGTGTGTATTTTCATTTTAATTTTTTTGTGTGTGTTTCTTAGACAGACACTTGTAGCCAGTTTGGAGTAATTGTCTGAAATCATTAACGTGTTTATTAAATAAGGGAGCAGAGTGCATTATCTAGCAAATCAATTATGTAAATGCACAAAAAGCATGAGAGATTAGTCTTTGACTGTTGCTGAACTGCATCCACTTTCCTAAATTATACATGAAAGTGGGTTTTTTTTGTCAGTGTGTATGCACCGTGTTGGGCTCCACTTTGCTCTTTTGGAGCTTTAAGTAAAATCAATTAATTGGTACTGTTGTTCAAGAAGAGGGCACTCCTGATGTACACTAATGAACACCAGTGTGCATACATCCTTTCTATACAGGGAAACAGATGGTCTGGAGTGGAGAACAGAAGTAATCTCAATTGGAGGGTCTGGATGACAAGATAAACTGACAGTGAAGCCCTAGCAATTTATTCTCTCATCTAGACACTGGGAAAAAATCTCCAGGAAAATCTGGTAATCTCTAGCGTTTTTAACAGCATATTTTCTTTCTGGTGACTTACGATCAAATGAGACCGTACCTCTACAGTTTTACCAATCCTTAACTTCAAGAGGAGGCAAGAATAGAGCTCATCACTCATGGCATGCATGGAAAATTCACCTCTTTCACTTACAGCTGTATAAATGGTGTGTGTAGGGGACCATGTGGTAATAACAGCACAAACTGCACTGCTCCATTTTCACCCACTGCATTTTCAGTTGTGCTCAGCTGGAAAGAGAACAGTCTTCTGTGGTTCAGGCAACTGTGATTTATCCGCTTCTCTGAAGCATATTGCACAAAAAAAGGGAAGTCTTGCATCTTATGGAAATGGTGGGTGCATGTGCAGGAGTCAGAGAAAAGGTTATGGATGCATTTTAAAAGCAAGTGAAGCTCATGGAAACATTATTATTCTTCATTATTAAGTACATGTATGGTCTCAAGCTTCCAGCAGTAGCTGGGGCCTTCCCAGAGGTTATCGTTGTTCATCAGAAAAAGAGAACCTGTATCACACTAATTTTTGTTTTGCCATACTATTATTTTCCTACCATGTCATCTTCTATGTATCTTCCACAGAGGGGTGCAGAGGTTGGGCCACTTCCAAATGCCCAGCACAGAGGATGCAGAATTTCTCTATAATGCTGAGTTTCCAGATCATCGTAAATGCTCAAACTGCCTTACGGCACGGTTGTCCTGAGGACATGCTGCAGTTTCATCCCTGCTTGAATGCCAGCACAAATAATTCAGCTCTCTCTTTCCTCTGTTGTTATTTCTTGCCTGGCTTGAGTTTGGTTTATTGAAGGGACAAACTTCTGCTGGCTTGACGGGTCACATCCTGTTACCAGAACCCAAGGTTGCCTCCCAGGAACTGAGGCAAGGAGCTTTTCTTTCTTCCTTTTCTCTGGTACTCACTCTTGCCCCTAGTCCTGACAGGGAGGGTGGTGAAGAAAGGCTTTGCAGCCTTACATCCCTTTGGACAGACCATGCACTACAGTGACAGTCATTGTACCGGGTATTGCAGGAGTTAACTGCATAAAATCAGCAGCTGTGCTGCAGAGCTGGGCATAAAGAATGGACACTGCTTTCCTGTGTTCTGACCAGGTGGGTTGTGGGCAGCTCTGAGTGCAGTGCAGTTCACCTGTGCAGTCACACATGGCAGGACTGGATATTTGCTGTCACTGGAAGACTTTCTGGAGTGGGTACCACTGTGGAGATGTGGCAATTCAGCTGGAGACAGTAAATTACATTACTGTACCTGAAAGGAGGATTCGTTTAGTTTCTGATGAAATTTTCAGTTGTGAAAATCTTGTTTAAAGACAGTGCCTTCCCAGGAATTCTCAGTGTTAAATAACAGGACATTAAGTGTGTCATGTTTATTAATTGTCAAAATTGGATCAATCATAACAGAGCTAACAGATATGTCTGGTTGAGCTGAAAGATGAAGATGGAAGAGCTAGCAGATATCACCAAGGAGCTGAGAGATGCCAGGAGAGATGACAGATGTGGCTGGATGAGCTGAAGGGGGATTGGAAAAATGCAGTCCCAGTCATTGCCTCAGGGAAGAAATAGTAAACCTCGTAGACCTTGAAAAAATGTCTCAAGTGAGCAGGAATGGAGGAGTTTGTTCTGTGCCATTGTCTCTGACTCACTTGCAGTGTCTGCTTCTTCCTCTTCTTGAGAAGTTGCCATAGGGGAATGAATGCTGTGATAGCTTGGATTTGGAATTTTATTCATGTTTAGATTAAAAAGCAGACTGTAAAATATTACTGTGCTGGTGCTGATCCTTTCTGACCTTTGCAGTGTCCACACTTTGGCACCTGCAGGGACTTGTGAGTCTTTAGCCTGCAGTGTTAAAGAACTTTATCCTGCAATGACTCACTTGGCAACAGATTCCTGTACCTGGGCAGAGAATAGGAATAAACTCAGCGTTGAAAGGTGAGGGATCCAAGTCCAGCTTTCTGCTTTCCCAGAGGCTTTGGGAAGGCAGATACATTGGTGTGATCTGTGGGATTGGTTTTGTTCTCTGTGAAGCAGGCAGACAGCTCTGCAGTACTGTGTGAAGGAGCATTGGGGTTTGTGAAGTGCTCAAGGGGTTCTGCTAACATGGCCAGGGAGCTGTTGGATGTAGAATTGATAAAGTATGTATCAATAAGAAAACAATATCAATGTATGAAATACAGCCTTTTGAATATATGCAAACATAAACAATATTCCATGTACCTGGAATGTGCAGGTAGCTGTTGAACTGAGGTTTTTAAGTGGGGACTGCACTTTACCCTTTGTTGTTACTTCCAGAAGCTTAAAAGCTCATTGGGCTGTACTAAAAAGAAAAACAAAAATACATCCTAATGCATTTAGTGAAGTATCCCATCCTTCTACAAATAACTTGTTTTTCAAAACCTAGAATGAGAGCTAAATTCCAGAGTGGTGTCTCTGTAAAAATAGAGCTCATGGAGCTTTTTCAAATGATGAAGGATGTACTTCAGACAATAATATGCATAGGTATGGCACGTCTATAAAAGTTGGTTCAGAAAGTCTGCACAACACCCCCTCATTGATGCTATAAATACATCTTTGTGATGAAGCTCAAAATGGGATGAAAATATTTTGATACTGTGTTTTTAACTTTTGATACATCTCTTGGCTTGAAAGATAAAAGGATTCACTCCTAGAATTTACACTCCTCTGATGTGATTAAAACCAGAAAGGTGTACTGTAAATAGAATACGCTCTCTATGATGGTAGGTATGGCTTAGTGTTTTTGAGCAGGAGGTTTCTTACTGTGGAAAAACAGCTTTTCTTGATAAGTTGCTTGTCACTGTTTTCAGCAGCACCTCCTTTCATCTATTATTCATTTTGGAAGACTTAATAGTATGGCTTGGGTGTGGGCTGATACCAGACAGCAGTAGAGTATAACCCCTGCAAAAATAAGAGATGCACAGAGTATTGGGGTTAGAGAGGCAAACAGACAAGTGCGTCTTTGCTTTTTGCAGAACGTTTCCCCATCCAAAAAAGAGTCACACTCTTACATGCTGCAAACTGTCTCCACTAGTCCCATATTTAAATCCTGATTGAGCAGACCAAAAAGATGAGTGTCTGCCCACCTTGTGCCTGTGTAAGGTGTGGTGTAAAGCCAGACCCCATTCTCCAGTGAAAGGAGTAGCTCTGCCCCGGAGTCCTGTAAGGGTTGGAACGTGGAGCAGTATCTGGGAAGGCTGCATCTAATATTTTTGTCCAGCCCATTAGCACAAGCTGGGGTCTTTGCAGAAGGCTGCCGTTTGTTCCCCATGGTTTGCTGTGAGGTCTGCAGGGCTGCAGTTGGGTGTGCATGTAATGACTGTGAAGTCCTGTGTGACCGTGGATTTGTTGCAGTCGCTATGTGCATATAGATGGATATATTTATAGAAGAATCACTGTGAATGTGAGAAATAAGCCTTTGAAGTGTCAAGCCAAATATTCTGGGGGGAAAAAAGAAGATTTCTTGTCTACATCAGAAGCTTGCATTTCATGTAGACTTGTCTCATTTTACCCAAAATATCTCCCCACAGGTTAGGAGAGCTGAAAGCAATAATAATAATAATAATTGGAAATGTAGGGGGAGGGAATGTGTGTATGAGAAAGGATAGAGTGAAGAGGGAAATAACAAACATCTCTGAAATGTTTTTGTTCCTCCTTAGTTATGATTTGTTTCTTTCCAGTAGCTTTATTTCCTGTTCTGTCATGGACCTGCCAGGGGAGACAGAGCTGCGTTGCTCTCCCTTCGGTCAGGCCCCTGCAGGTGTCCTGCTGGCACGGAGCAAGGGCTGCAGGACAGCTTCCAGTGTTCTCTGGGCAGCCTGGGCCCCCCAAAGCTCCAGGTCAGGGTGAGGGGAGGTCTGGGATGGATCGTGCCCCTCAGCTCCCGGTGTGGAGGCCGTCACAAAACCAGCCTGGCCTGACCCGAAGATTTTGCTTTGTTCATTGCTTCCCTTTGGGGAAGAGAAGGCACACAGATACTCCAGAGTCACAAAACAAGGGGTCCACTAGTCTTTCATTTAGCTACTACTGTGATATTAGAGTAGGCTGACTCTTGAATATGGATTAAAGCCAAGGAATGTTACTGAAAAGAGGCTTTTTGCAAAGCAAAATAAAATACAGATGTTTTTCAAAATTAACTCTTCAGTTGATAGCAGTGGTTTTATGCATCATTTCTATTCCAAAAATAGAAAAGACTAATTTTTATCAAGAACTGTTTCAGGCTGCAGTTCCAGGCTGGTTGGTGTCTGTGTACATGTACTGGGACAGCTCGAAACCTTCCCTTGGTGCCTTCACTGAGAAATTCTTGCTCTCTCTTAACAGGTTTGAGAAACGACTCTCTGCTTCCTTTGCTGTATCTTTATGGTTTGGATACAATATATCTTTGTCCCAATTGAAATGTCAAAGTTTTGCTCTAAAAGATATAAATCATGAGAGGAATGTCTACAGTGCCTGTAAAACCTTCCAAAACGTACATTGCAAATAGTTTGTAGTGTTAAGGATGAGAATTTGTATTTTCTTGCTTGTAGGTAATTACTTAGACAGTGCTTATTTTTTGTGTTATTACGTCTATTCCTTCTTCTTTTTAATATAATGTGTAGTACTGAAGCTGGAGAAAACCAAGAGGATGAGGGTTGTCTTAGAAGTGGAATGCAAGATACTCTGTTTTTAAAATACTGTATACTTTGGAGCATTAAGCCTTTTTGTGCTGTGATGAAAGGTTGTGGGCTAACAGCATCCGCTCTTAAGAGCTGGTTTGAGTCCTGAGCTACTAAATCCTTTCAGCGTGATTTTTAAACATGGTTTGTGAAATTTAAGCAAGCTATTTGTTGTGTTCTGTTTTTAAAATCCATTCTTTTGGTGTGATTGTTTTAGTCGTGTTCTTGGAGAGTGTTGGTAAGACCGCAGTGGCATTAATGGAGTCCTTCAGTGTCTGGGAGACCTGGAAAAAAATAATCTTCCAGTTAAAGTAGCAGTATGTTGCTAAGTGCTGGCTTTAGTGGTGTCCATTTTGAGTCAGGTCAGAGAGACCCAGATTAAGGGAGTGAGAACGGGGATTTGAGAAGACATTAAAATGTACCTTCAGATGGCCGTAAGTATCAATAATTGCAAATACTTCATCTTTTCCTGGGAATGCCTTGGCCTGGGCCTGCACCTTGGCATTTGGGTTGCGTGGCACTGCTGTAGGTAAATGTTAACATGCAGCAAACACTGCAGGCGAAGCTCTGGCTGCCAAAAGAAGGGCATTTCTCAAATGTATTGCTCTAGTGTTGAATGGGAAGCTGAGAATATGCTTTCTCCGAGAGATGTAAAATATTAAAGAAGCCAGTAGCAATAAATGGAAGTGCCCCCATTGGTTAACAGCATTTGGCTATATATCAAGCCCATTTCTGCAAGTAGATCTTGTAACATAAATTACTGAATACTGAATTACTGCAATGTGTTAAGGATTCTTTTTAATTACAGGATGTTAAGGCTTCAAAAATAAAATTCTTCAAAGTTAATCATGAAGTAAAATAACTCAGTACTTAGCTGAGCTTCAACTTCATTAAAACTGTTCAAACGGCTGATGGAGCCCTAATAAGTTTTGTTCAAAGATATGACATCTTTGAAAATTTTCTGCAAATCTAACTCTATTATCTTTGATACTCTCTAATTGGATATAGCAATCTCTATTCATGTTGTCTAGTGGATTGCATCCATGATAAGGTGCTGTAAATGTATCCTGTTGTCCTGAAATTAGCAAATCCAAGGATTGTAAGGGCTATTTTCACAGCAGTATTTAAGCCCTTCAGGCAAGTACAAAATACGTGTTTTGCCTTGTATAAATATAAAACCACTTTGGGGAGTGAAAACTGGAGGGGGGGAGGGAATGGAATAAGCAACATTCTGACAGTATCAAATCATTAATGAGGGCACTGGTTTCTAAATTATTTACCATGTATTCCATGTGCTCAACTGTTTTAGAATTGTTAATATTGAATGTGTTGTTTGTTATGTACAAACATTTTTCTCTCTTTTACTTTTAGAAATCCTTTTTGCAATATAATTTAATTACCGATGCTGTTTACTCTCCGGAGCTGTAAAAGTTTTTCTTCTTCTGCAAAGTAAAATCAGTATTTTATAACAGAGGATGCTCTTAGGAGAAGCTGTTGGTACTGTGTGGATGATGGAGAAGCATAAGGACGCAGTGTTTATTTTGACAAAGTGAGGTAGAGCAGGATGGGGGCCGGATGCTGTGCCCCTGTCCAAGAGCCAGCTCGTTTTTCTTCCTTGGCTTCTCCCTCCTTCCTCCCTCCCTGCCCGGCCAGGGCAGCCGGGCGCTGTTCCAGTGCCCTCTCCTCTTTGGGAGCTGTTACTTTCAGGACCATCAGCTGTTCATCCTCTTTTTGGTGTCCCTTAAAGCAGCTTAAACAGCAGATAGAGAAGTAGCACTTTGCCCTCTGCTGGGAAGCAGGGTCTGACAAATCAGTGGTGTGAGCTGCTGTGCCAACCGCTCTGGGTAAGGCACTGCGCAGGTCTGGGGAGACACTCAATAGGCTGTGGAATTCTTCGTGCTTCATTTCCTCAGACACTGCAGCAGCAGCATAAGTTTGTGTTTTCTTTCTCCTTAAGGGTGATGTTTTTTCTCCTTTTTGATACTATTCCTTTTATGTCAGTGTTGTCATTAGAAATCATCTGGCTGTTAGTCAGACTCCCATGGAGCCCTTTGCCCCAGTCCCTCTAACAATCTGAGAGCACTGAGCTGCTGGATCCTGCCCTGCCACTGTTTTTATGGAACTGATTTGCTGTGTGAAAAATCAAACACAAAAAACAAGTGGAAATGGCCTCGTTTCTAGTTCTGATTTAGAAGTAGGCAAAATACTTTTTGTATTTCTGGTGTAATTTCAGCTAAAGTTGGAAGGTTAATAAAGAGTAGTTTGGGTTGGAAGGGGCATTTAAAGGTCATCTAGTCCACACCTGCCCTTAAAGGAGCAGGGACATCTTCAACTCAATCAGGTTGCTCAGAGCCCTGTCCCTGTCCTGGCCTTGAATGTTTCCAGGGATGGGGCATCCACCACTTCTCTGGGCAACCTGTTTCAGTATTTCATCACCCTCTTTGTGAAAAAATTTTCTTATGTCTCATCTAAATTGGCCTTGTTTTACTTTAAAACTGTTACCCCTTGTCCTATAGCCCTGCTGAAGAGCTTATCCCCATCTTTCTTTTAGCCCAGAAAGGAGCAGTTCAGTCTTCCTGGAGCCTGCTCCAGGCTGGGAGAAGCTTTATCCTGCTCAGTAGCTATTGAGTACTGTGGGGGTCCTTCTTGTTACTGTGCTCACATTTCGTCCTCCATGAAACACGAACTTCAGTCACTGTAACTGAACCGAATCAGTTTTTGTTTCTTACAAGTTGCCACTTTTTCTGCAGCTCTGCCCCGAAGCGGTGTTTATTTTACTGTACTTTTCTGGAGGAACTTCATTGCTTTAAGAGAAATATCCCAGGAACACGAGACAAAATAAAGAATAGACCCATGTTATTTCCTCGATGGCTTGTGAAAATGCCAAATGTATGTTTTGATTTTCTGCCCAGCTGAAAAATCGTGTAGCTTTAATAACTTGAATTCCCCTATTATTCATGTTTATAGTTTTAATTAATTTCATTTTATGAAGCTTGGTGATTTTTAAAAAAACCGCTTACAAAAATTGATTTAAAATCTATATGAAGCCACCTTTCCTTGAGAGCTTATGCTCTGTGTAACACACAAGTTGTGTACTTGTGAAATCAAGTTGCTTCATCTTTATAAACACCCCCTCACCCGTATATTCAGTCGATTTTTTTGTTGCTATGTGTGGACATGTTTCCGTGTGTATTAGGAAAAAAACCCCACTTTTTAAATAGTTTGTTTTTGTCCCAACTCAATTGCAAGCCTTTTTCCATTACTGTTTTTTGAATCCTGAAGATAACACTGATAACATTCTTGGTTATTATGGAGTACTACAACAGGCCAATACAATGAATAATGGAGTGTGTTTATATCATTTATCTTCACATCAGACAATCCCATGCCTTGTAACCTATAGCATTTCTGTGGTGTGCACTCAGTTTCACTTGTTTGATAATTTGGGTGGTGAAGACTTAATCCTTCTTTGTTGTCTTCCAAAGTAAACTGTCAGGTAATAGTGATACTAAATTTACTCAGTCGTGAGATTCAGAGCTGGCTCTTCCTTCACAAAGCTGTATTGCAGGCATTGCTGAACACAGATTGGAGGCTGGAGAATCACAGTAGCTGTGAAACTAGCTCAGAGATTAGAATTTATTGCTGTTCAAAGAGTAGCTTCCCTTTCTTTTTTCCTGAACGGGTGTTTCATGTGTTTTATCTCAATACTGATTTCTCACTTCTGTAAGTGGAGGGTGTCAGCACAGCAGTGCCATACACAAATGTCTCCTCCTTGCTACATGACTCTTCCAAGAATATAGGAAATAGATGGAAACAATTAAGTGGGGGCTAAATATCACCTGCACATATGCAGGGCAGAGAAGTCAGTTGTGGTGAGGAGAAGAGCAGTTAGAGCACTGAGGGACAGAGGCACAAATGGAGAAGGTAGTCAGCCTCCCCAGGTACCTCTCACGAATCAGTCAACAACTCTTGTAATGAATGGCTCCTGCTAGCCTGTCCTAGCAACAGCCATGGCTAACCTGGCACAGATTAGGGACAGCAGTGCAGGAAGAGTGATTTTCAAGTTGTCCTTTTACATAAACAAGCTGGAAAAAGGCCTGTTCAGGTACCAGTAAAAACAGGTCACTTGACTTGGTCCAGGGGGCTGTAGCTCGTTCGTGTATGAGCAGGAGATGGCTTAACAAAAGTACAGGTAACGTATGAGAGAAGTGATTGGTGAAAATAGAAATGGAGAGGAGATAAATGATGGGAATAGAGAACAAGGGAAGGTTGGGAAAAATATGAAGTGGAACCAAGATAAACTGGCTTTTAGAGTTAAAGATGACAGAAATTACAGTACCTATTCATCTCTCTAGCTTGGCTGAATGCAGAGGAGTGTAAAAGTTAAGGTCCTGTTAAAGGGCAGGTCAGCAGTGTGACTTCATCATTCTGTGCTCCTACTGCAGTACAAGGGCTTGAAAAAGGGAACAAGATGAACTAAAGGTACATGGGAACATAAAATCCTCCTTTTTCTCTGTAGAAAGACATTATGATGATTCAGCATGAAATACAGGCAGTAATGCGCGCTGCTTTGAACTGGATTTGTTTTATGTGTTTAAAACAGTTGCTGCATTAAAGGTGGATATCCCCAAAATTTAGACTGTCGCCATCCAGATGAAAATTATGTAATTGAGTCAGATCTCTGCCCTATTTAGTGTCTCTTTTATCTGACAATGCCCTGTGTTGGCTGCTGTGAAGGAAAGTGTAAGAAAACCTACAACACCCAATTAGGGAGTCTTGTGGCTGTACGTGGTATTTTTTCCATCTCAGCTAAAGACTGGCTTCTGCCACAAAGCTTTTGGATTTTTATCCCTTCCACATTGGCTGAATTCTGTGCAACATAATACAGGACATTCTCGTTAGCTCTGTGAATCTCAAAACCTTTAAAATGCTGCAACACCAATTATCTTGAGCATCTGGATCTCTGTTCTTTGTCTGTCTTCTAATATTCATTCATATTGTGATAATTGTCTTGAGTTGGTCGCTGACACACTGTACTAAATGTGAGAAGATATAAGAATAACAGATAATGGTTAGATTAAAAAGAAAAAGAGCAAAGAATTTCTTTAAGGTACAAAGGTTCTAGAATACATTATCCTGCAGATTTCTGGCAGGTTAGACTAAATTATCGTAAGAGTTCGTTCCTGTTAAAATATGATTAATTCTGTTAATTTGAGCATTTTCAGTTCAGAGAAATAACAACACACCAGACCTTCCTTTAAGGATCTGATTTTAGACCAGGTGCTTTTGTAGCATCTTGGGTAAATGGAATTATCTCCCAAATGCATTCGAGTCCTCACAGCATCTTTCTAACCAACAGAGACACACAGGATGTGGCAGCTTCCAGCTCTGCTGGAAAGTTGTGGGCTTGCACATGAAAATCTTTCCATTTGGCTGCTGGAAAACAGACTCTGATGACATGAGGGAAGGGAGGGAGGGAGGTAGAAGCTAGTGTTTGTGCATTCACCTGGGCTGAGGCAGCTCTCCATGGGAGTGTCCAATGGAGTCCTGGCTCTTGTATGGGATTTCTCAGTCACAAAAATATCTAGAGGATGCTTTGGTTTATTCCTGGTACTTGAAAAATCTCAGTGATTTTAAGTATTAAAAATTGTACTCCTGCACTATCATTGGATATTTCCAATTGATATATTCAAAGGAAGTGAACTCTTTGTTGCCAAGGAATATCTCCCTACTTGATGCTGATATTCCATACTAGTTGTATTCTTTTTTTAGTTTTGTCCTCCAGTTGTTCCTTACTGTAATGCCCAAAGAGATGATACATCAGTACTGAGCCCCCAGACACCACTGCAATTTGTCTGATAGCTGTCATTGAACTACGGGCAGTTTTAGAATGTCACATTTTTCTGTTGAGGAAAGTTGTTTTTCCTGGCAAAGTGTTTTAGGTACCCTTTTTCTCTATCACAGTAAGCTGAAACTGAAGTTCACATATACCTCAAACATTTGCCTGAGAATTAAAATAAGGGAGGAGCACATAGTCCTCTGTGGAGTGGGAGTTCAGAAGGAAAATAGGAGAAATTATAGTCTCTGACTTCCTCTGATTTACAGATGGTAGAGGGGTTTTCTCTGAAATGCTTAAGAGTAAAAATAAATGGGCTGAGCTTTTATCCAGGTTTCCAGCTGTCTGGCTTACTAAATAAAATAGAACTGACGAAGTATGGAATTGTTCTCCAGATATAAGAAGCCCTCAGCGTGCCTCAAAATATCAGTAGGAAAGTAAAAAGAGGTTAAAAATTTGGTGAGAATCATTAATGGAAATTGAGCAAACAGCTCTACTGTCAAGAGGGAAAAATTGTTTCATATATGAGTGATGATGTGTATCCTAATAAAAGACATCTTTTCACACCCACCAGGAATAAGACATATTCTGTACTTTTATATCCCATCTTGTTTTGAGTAGGAAGAATATCTTTTTTAAGAAGAAAAACGTTGCGTTAGGAAAATGAAAAGGAAAGAGGTTTTCCCACATGCTGGAGAAATTCATGAATCATTTCCATCAGAGTATGTACAAAAGCAGAGGAGCTGCCATAAGAGAAGGAACAGCTGAATTTTCCAATTGATCTTTGGCACAGAGATGATCTGGTCATGCTCTAACTAATTTTGTGTTAATTATGAGGGGGAAAAATAAAAACTAGGGCCCCTTCATCAGCTGAAATGCTAAATATGTTGAAATATTTTCTGCTGAGTTTTAAAATGGAAAAGTTAAAACTGCAGTCAGAGACAACAGATCCAAGAGAGGTGACAAACAGGTGCCACGTCACACTACCTTTGCTCTGTAGTCTCGAGTGGGAGGAATATTTTTGCTAGATGGAAGGTGTGTGTTCAGGTGAGGAAGTTCATCCCAGAGAGGCACAGCCTGAGGCTCTGAGTCACACAGGCAAAATCCCATTTTGAAATGCAGGTAAGACGTGTGACATGAAAGGGGAAGATGTCAGAGTGTAGGGTTGTTCTGGGAGGAACCTGGAGGATGCAAAATGCTTAAAGAAGGTGTTGCAGTGGGTGGCAATCACTCTTTCATGCCCTCTCTTTTTGCTGGCATACTTTTTTCCTCCCCTGGTCCTGTCCCAGAACCCATATCCCCACCCCGTGGGCAGCAGCTTCCTCTGAGCCTGCTTTCACTTCCTGCTACCTGGTGGGCAGCTGCAAAATGGGAGAGAAAAGGCACCACCTTCTTCCAGAGGGAAACACTGAATGGAGCCTTGATGGGCAGCAAGGAGGTGGCCTTGGGGGCCCCTGAGGAAAGTCCTCCTTTGTGGTTGTCCAGGGCTCTCAGAACCGCAGGTGTTCACTCGGTACCAGCAGGGGAGGAGCTGAGGTGGCTGCAGTCCGTGCTGGCAGCTGTGCTGGGAGCTGGCTGTGGCCCGCCTTGGGGCAGCTCTGGGCACAG
>VZRO01007719.1:944427-979687 GCA_013397915.1 Daphoenositta chrysoptera | reverse complement strand
CTGGGCTGAGCCTTGGGGCAGCTCTGGGCACAGATACCCCAGCACAGGCCTGGGTTCAGCCTTGGGGCAGCTCCAGGCACAGATATCCCAGCACAGGTCTGGGCTGAGCCTTGGGCAGCTCCGGGCACAGATATCCCAGCACAGGCCTGGGCTGAGCCTTGGGGCAGCTCCGGGCACAGATATCCCAGCACAGATATCCCAGCACAGGCCTGCGCTCCTCCTGTGCTGCCGAGCTCTTGGTGCAGTGAAGCTGCTGGGGACAGGACAGTGGGTACCCACTCCTTGGAGATGGACAAGAGCACCCTCTCTCTTGAAATACAGCAGTGTTTTGTATGAAGCTGCGTTCCAGTTTTCCAGCTGCAAGCTGCTGGCTAATTGGTTTAAGAAGTTCTTGCCTTCTAATTGACTATTATGCAAGTGCTTTGTTTCTTCTAATATTTTCTTTCACCAAGTAATATTCATCACTTCCTGTCCCTGACTTCAGAAAAAGACAAAAAGATTGTCTGCAAGGGAGTATCTAAGAGCAGAGGACATGGAGGGATGGATGGCTATGCACTTGTACCTGGCCAAAGAGTGAAAGAGAACTATTTTTACAGACTTTGGAACAGAAGGACACACAAATTGAGGGATGTAGAGGAAGAGTTGTGGGTGAAGTACACCACCTCTCCCAGGTGACTAAAATTAAAGCACCTAATTGTCCCACAGGTGGAGATGCATTGGCATTATTATCTAACCTCTGTGCTGCCAGAAATATGAAACCCAGGGAAGGGAGAGTCTCCAGCTGCAGCAAATGCTTGAATGGGAGCTGTTTCTGTAAGGCAGGAAGGCCTGAGAGGAGGCTGTTTGGAGTTAGCACCAGCTAGAGACTGGTTTGATGAGCTCCTCAGTAAGATGAGGCATTTCTCTAGGTAAAGGAAGGCCCAGTTAACAGTTACTGTGCTCTGGAATCTCTGAGGTAAGCAGAAGCCTGGGAACAAAATGATGCACTGCTCTTGTTTCCTTTCTTTGCAAACCGCTTGTCAGCTGAGTGGGAGAAGCAGCCAGGGATGGCTGAGGGAAGGGAAAAATCTGTGCTTTGTTCTAACCCCTTGGCTCGCTCTGTCTGGAACTTGCCCAGGTACCAACTTACTCTGGTGCCTTAAAAGAGGCTTCTTTTTTGAGGCCCTTCTGAGATTAGCTGATGGAGTGCCATCCAAACCCAAATATGTACAGATGAACCTCATTATTCCAGCAGGAACTTTCATGCTGGATTTTCCCTTGGTTTTACATGTTCACATGAAGGGTTTGGGGGGGTTGTTTTTTGTTTTAATGAATTACAAGACCTTTAAGAAGTGATACTTACTCAATATTTCATTTTAAGGAGCAGGTTTACTTAGTCCTTTAACAAACGGTACAATAAACTGTCTTTTTCATTTTAATGGTGTCCCAAGGAATGCATTAGTCTTTGAAGCTGAAATACTTTGACATCAGACTGGGTGATGAGTTGCTATGGTTTCAAGGGCAGTGTTAGTGCTAGAAAAAGAGCACATCCCTGAGCTGTGCACACGCAGTCCCGGGCTCCTATATATTTCATGACCAGAACGTAGGAAGTCGCCTTCCACATCAGTGCCCTCATCACGGGGCATAAGGAGAACTTGAAGGAAGATGTGCAACTGGAGTCCTGTTGGTTAATAGCTCTTCCATCCAATTTGAGTAGAACGCTGTGGATGTGGCAGTTTTCAGCACTTTGATGGGAAGATGGAAAGCCTGGGCCTCGTGTGAGCTCCCTGCGCTCGCAGGGGGAATTTCCAAGGCAGGCGGAGATCAGAGTGGGAGGGAGAGGTTTCTCATCTTCATGTGGAATAGACTCAATGCAAGCCACGTTTTATTTCCTGAAATACTTTTTTTAACCTGCAGAAGGTGGCATGTTTTTATCAGGTACCTATCACAGCCTTGTAGTATTTGTGTATATATGCTTTCTCTGAAGAAGAAACAATCCAGCAGGATTTTTTCAAAACATAAAATAATTTTTAGTAAGCAAAAAACAGGTATTTTAGAACCTTGCTTTGCTTATCACTTAAGCATCTTTAACTAAAAATAGAACCCTAATCAGTTTCCCCTTGAGTCCTTTGGCTTTCAAGTAGGAAATGGATAACGGCTGGGTGATTAAACAATGCATTATTTCACATTATTTCTCAGTGCTTCATAGAAATGTGAATTCCTCTGAGTTATATTTAATGCATATAGTTCCAGAAAATATACAGTAGCTTCACTGTGGATATTGAAATGCATCTCTGAGAGGAAGAATGATTTCCTTAAGTCTGAATGAGTGCCCTACTGGTCTGTAATGAACAAACCCTCTCCTGTACAGGCTCTGTTTGTGGTGAAACAGGTACAGTTACCGTGGCTGATGCTGCTACATCGTCCTCCAGTATTTCAGTTCCTTTCTCACTATAGCCCAGGATGCTTTAGAACACCTGCTGACTTTTGGAGCTGTGCTTCACTTCTCCCTGTGCCACACAAACCTTTCCCTCTTCTCCCAGGTGAAACAACACAGGCACTCGTTCAGTCCTGTGCAGGCCTCAGAAATGGGTTCCAGCTTGGAGCCCTGTCAGCCCTGGGCCTGGGAATTCTCCTGCATATCTGGTGCTTCTCTAGAAGCTGAGAGGTTATCAGGACTTGGTGGGTTCACAGAAACAGTGGGAGCTCCCATGGTCTTCTTATTTTTCCTGAATTACTTGATTTTTTTGAAGGGTCTTGATTCTCCTTCCTTTACCTCTGTTTTTCAGTGTGACTTTTAACATCTGACTTTTCACAAAAAAAGTAACCTGTAGTTTTGGAAGTAATGATTTGATCCTTAATGAGTTTTCTGATGTGTAATCATCCAGCAGGATGGAGGGAAACCGCTTGCAAATGAGCAGTGCACATCTAGAAATTCAGCCTTCTCACCAAAGTGTTCAAGGGAGGAAACGGTGCCAGAGGAGTTCCCAAGACTTTGAATTCAGGGATTTCAAACTCAGAACAGCTGTATGTACACTGAGGCTTTTCTGTTCATTTGTCATCTATCTAACAAGCTCATGGCACATATGTATATTTGCTTGTGAATTGCAAGGAAATGTTTTGGAAGTCTATAGGGAATCCAGTTAATCAATTTGATTCATTGCAGTACTTATTAGCTATGATGGCTCAGCCTCTGAAGGTTTCCCATTTTCTGTCAGTAAAGTTCAGTGTAGTCTAAGCCAAACTTGTTGAAATGAATATCTTAACTTTTATTACCCAAAGAAACTGTCAGACCTCTCTAATGATTTCAGATGGAGTGACACCACTTTTTAAATTTATTTTTTAAATTTAATTTTGTTCAGCCGAAATCCATAGTGCAGGAGTATACAAATTGTGGGAAGGGGGAAATATTAGCTAAGGTCTGGGTCCTGCCCAAATCTTGTGTGGCCATTTAGGTAGTTTTAAAGTTTTTTTCTCTTCTCCAACTGCTACTTAACAGCTTGTAAAGATCTTTTGAAACTCTATTACTTTATGCATTAGAGATTTGCCTGCTCCCACCCTCCCCCTTTTGGGATTCTGTGAGGCTTTTTTCTTGTATGCTGTGCCAACAGCAGATTTTGCCTGAGTATTCTTTTTCTCATTAACATCAATTGAAGTGAGACATCAGAAATCCAGGACCATTTGCAATGACAGGACAGTGCCAATGCTCTTCCTTTCATAACCCATAGGAATAAAACTATGCAAAGCATCATTTCATTATTCACATTATGATAGCCTGCATAAATTACAAATCATAAGCTACGGAAAAAATTTCATGATATACTTTGTCAAACATCCAAAGTTTAAATTTTGAGAGGGAATATGAGAAAGAAAAAAAAAAATTAAAAGAAGTGGTTTGTGGACATGTCTGTTTTCCATTGTTAATAATTTTATCACAATGCATTATCCTACTTTGGCAAGTGAGGGCAAATGCCAGGCCATGTATTTCTTTGCTGGTTTACAGCAGGTGTGTGCTGAAAATCATACTCTTGTTTTGGTTTGGTTTTTTTCTCAAAGTGGTGAAATACTGAAGGCAGAGAGTTGAAATGGTATCCTTTATTCAGCCTTCACTTGGTAGCAGATGAGGTGAAATCCCCCAGCACATGGTGCCCCTCAGCCCTACTGAATGGAGCAAAATGCCCAGCACTCACTTTGCAGTGCCAGGACCTTTGTGCGTGCCATAAAAAACAAATCCCTTCTTCTTGGCCCGAACTATGTACAATGGCTTCTGAAAATCTGATTCTTTATGGAGAAATAATCCAGCACCTGTCTGTGGTTTAATTTTAAAGCTCACTGAATTTTTTTGGCTTATTTCACTGTATTTAGTTTTTATGTCAAGATCTCTGAAGAGAGAAAATACAAGGATACAGTAATTAGTGTGAGCATTGGTCTTGTTTTCATTTGGTAAAATATTTTGTGTTGATTAATGAGGCAAAATCCCATTTAATTCAGTGGAGAGAAAGACATATTGTAGTTATACTTAGAGTACCCATGCCCTTTTTTATTGGATTTTGGCCCACAGGAGCAGAATAAAGCCTTTTTCCTCATGGGGACCAGGCAGAGGAGCCTCTGTCAGAGCTGAAAGCCTCTCAGTTTTTGTGCACCCTGGTGTTTGAACTGGTGGCTGACATTGGGATGCAGTGGTGGCTGAGGGGTGTGACAGCAGGCTGGGCTCTGCTGTGTACCCAGGCTGCAAGAGCCTGCTGATTAGGCAGGTGAGAAATACATTTCCTGGCTTGATGTCTTAAGTCTTGCCACCTTTTCAAGTTACAGAAGTTATGAGGTTTTTTGGGGTTTTTTTTGGTTTTTTTTTTTTTTAATTAGTGAGAAAAGAAAAAAGAGCTGTTGATCTCTAGGTATCCCCTTGGATCAGCGTCATGATCTCTGTAATTAAGCACTTCGGTTTCGGGAGAGCTTTTTGTAGTGGAGGGGGATACCTTCATTATAAAGTAAGGTATTTAGGAAAATCAAAGATGCTAAAGTAAGAGCTGAATTTCAGCACTTGTCAGAATTTTTGTTCAATAGAAACTGATAGAACTTATTGACTTGGAGACTTAGTAAAAACCCAAACCGACTAAAAAGCCAAACCTGTTCCTAGTTACCTGCATAAGAGATCTGTAAAAAATGATAATCTTAAATCTGACTGGGGAACAGGAGGCTTTTTTTTTTCCCTCTTTATGGGTCATGAGAAGCAAGTGTGGGTTTTGAAATAAGAGATAGGGCAGACAGAAGGCCTGAGATGCATTCATTCACAGGTGTGATTTAATAAGCACATGATTCCTTACTATCCCTAAAAAGAAATTAATAAAAAGGATCAGCATATTGTTTAATTGAGGGGGGAATGCAGAAAAATAACCATTTCTATAAAATTTAGGATGTAAAGAAGCTTGATGTTGCATCTTTTCTAGATTAATGAAACAGACCACATTTGCAAAGTGGCATTTTGGGGTGGTTGCAGGGCAAATTCAGCATGTTTAAGGGAAAGGGATTTCATCCCTTCCCGCATGCAAATGACCCAAAGTTGCACTGTTCATAGATCCCTTTCTTTGTGTGCCAACTTTCTGGGACACAGGTTTCCAATGGGGCTGGAGCCAAGAGTCAATGAATGTGATAGGAATTGGAATGTCCTACTTAATATCCAGTACCTATTAGTTTGTGCTTGTGCAGAACCACTCACAGGAGCCTTCAGGAAGTGTGCAAGTTGTTTACAGCAACAACAGCAAATCTCCTCAAGATGGAGGAAAATAAAGGATGTTTAACAGTCACTTCACATAGTTCTTCTTAGATTGAAGTAAAGTTCAGTATTAAAGATTAAAACAAAGCCAAAACATAACCAAAGGCAGTGTTACTGTAACTCTAAATGTCATACATCCCTTACAGAAAGTATCTCTCAGATTAATTATGGAACCCCTGGATTCCAAGAAATCGGTTACAGAGGCAGGAGGGATGGCCCTCCAGGGGGAAATCTAAAGATGTTTCATGCCAGCAATAAAAAAATTGTTAGGCAAAATAATTGCTTAGGAGAGGCTTTTAAAAAATAAAATAAAATACCGGGAAGTCATCAGCTTGAAGTAAGAAGGAAAATGAGAAGATGACTTGAATGCTATGTAAAGAATTAGTGGAAGAATAGAGAGGGCTTAGTATGGTTGTGTCTGAAAAGGATGGCCAGTTTCAAAGATTTTGCTCAGCTCTCCTCTGGAGTTACCTCGAAGTGCTTCAGAGGTTTGGGGCTTTTTCCTCCTGTAACATAGCAGGAGTAGCTCGTTGTTAATGTCTGACCTGCAAACAATACCAGGGCTGCATTTGCTGGCTCCTGGTTTTTCTGCTGTCCAGCTTTAGCAGCCCAGCTGGCCTTTACCAGGTCCCACAGTTCTTGGGGTCCCTGGAATAGAAAACAATTGTCAAGCTGTGGTGAGGGATAATCGCCATGGAAGCTATTGTCTCTGAAATATATTCTGATATAAAATATAAGGTAAAATTTGCAAAATGCTACACGTTATAGTTAAAATGTTAGAAGAGATGCACCTCTGTCCTTTCCATTCCTTTTAAGGTATTGTTTTCTACTTTCATGATCAAAATTATATTTAAATAGTTTGATCTTATTCTGTTCTTTTAAAATCCAGAAAAATCATGAACTTAACTGTTTTCAAGCATGTAGAAGCATGTGAGAGAATAGCTTTTGTAGATTTGTGCTGACTTAGGCTTAGGGCTGTGGTAAGGGTCAGGTCTGTGATGGAGCTGCCTTGGCTGCCTGGGCCCAGCAGTGGCAGGAGAGGGAAACAAAGCAAGTTACCTTTTGCTACCAGGAGCATTGATTTACCAGGTTTGCTGAAAATTGGAGTTGTTATCCTGTTAGGTGCAAGAGGGGTGTTCTTTTCTAGTCTGTGTGCTGCCACCTTGGACCATTTCTGCAGTCAGGACATCCCTCCAGCCTTGGCCTTGTTTCTTGAACCTCTCTTCTTTGCCTCCTACACTCAGATAGCTGTGGGGCTTCCTTCTGCTCCTCCAGGGTACAAGGGTACATGCTGTGAGAGGGCAAGAAGTGTCACCTCCTTGTTCTCACTTCTGCTGTGCCAGTGTGCTGCAGTACTTTTAAGGGCGGACGGGAGGAGGTGTCAATTTTTCTGTAGTTTTAGGATGGTGCTGTGTCAGTTCTGGAGACTGGACCTATTCAGTGCTGGGGGTGAGACTAGAACTGTAAAGGCCCATAAAGTGTGAGCTTGTCTTCTGGTTTGGGGGTGCTTAAATTATGGTTATTTTGTGTGACGTTTCATTACTCTCTGGGAGCAGGTTTTCTGTACTTTTTACCTGAGGGTCGTCCTTAACACGCCTTTTTTTTTTTTTTTCCCCATTTTTTTTTTTTTTTTTCAGCAGAGGTCTGAGCAGCTGAAATAGAATCACATTTGAGCTGTAAATGTAGCTGCCTGCTTGGTCTGTAACTCACACCTGATTCCATTCCTTTTACCTTTGGCAGCATGTCAGGCCATCCTCTGTTCCTGTACCTTGTATTGCCAGTCCCTTTTCTTTGCCTTCACCTGTTTCTTTTGGTTGGTTTTTTTTTTTTCTTTTTTTCCCTTTTAATGCTATCTGCTTTCAGGAAGAGCTGCATCCATGTGTGTTACCAGCATATGGAGAGGAGTATAACTCTGATCAAGCAGAAAGAAAAGGAAAAGCAGAGTACTTCTGCAGGAGATCTTGGTGTTTATTGAGCAGGAATGATGGTTTGTCAAGGTAAAGGGTAAATGACACCAAGGCAAATAGAGGAGGTGGTCTGGGGAGCCAGGGCTGTGTAATGGCCTTGGTGGAATACCCAGTGCACAGCCAATCTATTTTACCTTGAAATTTAGTCTATCAGATATGAGAAAAAGCAGAAGTGTGGTGTTTGGACTTGACTTAAGCATTTCCAGTTCCTTCTCAGCTGACTGGTACACATCAGCCAGCTCAGTCAGCGTGTTTGCCTGGGAGCAGCCTTTAATTTGCAAATTCATGGCTGTCAACATGTCCTTCCTGCATTCCAGGAGGGAATGTAGATGCAGTAGGCTGCCTTGGATCCTCATCAAAAAGTGCTGCTTTGTGATGATGCTCAGACACATCAGTGTCGTAGGCAAGGGCGGTGCAGGAGCACCAGGAGCTGGAACCTGCTGCAGCTGGGGGAGTGGGAGCTCAGTCAGGCTTCATGTATAAACTGGTCACCAAATGGCAGAGCTGGAACAAAGTTCAGAGACTCCCAGCCCCTTTCCCTGCTGCTCCAGGACAAAGCTTGGCGTGCCTGGCATGGAGCCTCAGAAACACTGGGTGTATTTCCCCTCTCACCAGGCACTGCGTGTGGCGCTGGGCACGCTACAGAGTTTGTGGCACAGTGGTTTGATACGGTCTGGCAAATCCTGCTTGTGCCTTCTGCTGGCTGCTCTGTTCCAGTGGTCTGTGAGCACTGGCAAAACCTCCTTGCAGGAAAGGGAGGAGACCTGGAGAGTTCTAGATCTTTAATTTTTCAAAGCGTTGCGACGCGAAGCCGCAAGTGATGGTTTCATCAGCGTTTTGCACATAACCTGGTTTATGGCTCTCAAATTGGTTTCTACAGGCTCAGGATGAAAGGCCGGAAGAGCTTTTTCAGCAAGTGTTCCTGAGCTTGATGTGCGGGGCTGACTGGAAAAAAGAACAGAATTTTGTGTTTGAAATGGTTGACAGAAAAAAATAAAGCCCTTGCAAACTGCTGCAAAGAGAAATACGGCATGTGGCGATTGACAGATTTACGTATCCAGATAAAATCTTCCACTTTTCCAAAAGCAGAACTTTCTCTTTATGCAATGTTAGTTTCAAAGCTTCCAGCTCCTGCTGTGCCTAATGGCAGGTATGTTTCCAGCTACTTCCTTTTCATGCCTGAAAATGGGATCATTCTCAGGTCTCCTCATTGTCATCTGGTAGCTATTCCCTTTCACTAATTTCCCCAAATGAGTTGTGGCCCACTCCGAAGGCTACAGGATTCATTAGAGTGAAGAATAATAAGAATGTCCTTGGTGTTCGAACAGGAAGAAAAGATCCCAAAGGCTGCCAGAGATAAAGATCACCCACTGAAAGGATAAAAATGAACAATGCTTCTTGCAGGGAACCTAAAAATACAATACTCGGCTCTTGCATAGGGTTTAGTTACTGAAATAACAACTGGATTGTACAGTCTCGGGATTATTTTGGTCTGAAGAAAGTATTAAGTCTTACAAGTTTAAATAAAATGCATATCAGGGAAAATATGGGTTCAAGTCTAAACCATACCCACTGTTCTGGGGTTAGCCTGGGTTTATGTGTGTCAAGGTATGAGGCTGGAACTTAAGAGATCCTTTTTCAATACTTAACTCTTCAACAAACTTCTTCAGTAGCTTTGGATTGGTTGATTAATGGTTTTTTGCCTGTTTGCTCTTGGCCGGTTTTTGGACGTGAGATGGAAGTGACCATGAGTTTCTGCTTGAGAAAGTGGGCTGTGGGTGGGGTTGCTGTGTTTTTTGGAGTTCTCTGTTGTCACTAAGACATATCAAATCAAGTTGAGTACAGTGGGAAGTTTGTGACACTTGTCAGGCCAATTACTGTTGCCTTTAAACAGAGTATTTATTATGTGAACCTCTGCTTCTGTCCCTTGCCGAGTGGTAGTTCTGCATGAATAATTAAGCTTTCCTTTCTCTACTGTAACATGAATATGTATGCATAGTATTTGTACATGTATGTAGAAATGACATGTAGCAAATGGATCCTGCCTGCTGCAGTCCAGTTTTTAAGACACTGTGAAGAGGCACAGCTCTGCATTTATTTTACTGTGTATCCAAACACACAATTTCTTGTTGTGCCAATGTTTCTGAATCCTGCTTCAGATCATAGAGCTGGAGGAGAAAGAAGAAAAGAGGCAGCTTTTACAACTGCAGTCAGTGCAACTAATTGTTCCTGCTAGGTAAGGATGCATCCCTTTTACTGGCTCTCTGATGATGGCTTTTTGTTTCTAGCTACAAGCAAATCTAATTTGCAAATGAAAAATTTCATTATAGCAGAAGTTGCCTGCAAGGGAATTAAAGGAGGCACATTCAAAAGAATTCAGCAGATTGTAAAAATGCTTCTTAAAGAAAGGATTTACGACCCCGATTCACAATTAAAATAGCAATTGCTTTTAAGTGGTACCTATTATTTTTAAAAGGTTAGATATACCGACAATAGAATTTTAAGGGAATAAAGCAGCTTGTGAGCAAAACCTGTGGTAGGTAATTGGCAAAGCTCTCTTAATATTTTTTGTTTGCTATCCAAGAGCTATTCACGATGCCACTGTAACAGTATGTTGTTGGTACAACAGAGCTGACAGTTTTCTGAGATGAAAAGGAAGAGAATGGAATTAATCACACAAACTTCATCATCCAGTCTGGCATAACTGAAAGTGAGTTCTGCTATACTTGAACTATTTAAAATAACTTCATGTTTTATTAATACAGTTTTTTTTCTGTTAACCTCTTCAGTGCTTTCTGTCCAGAGTTTCTCTGCGACTTCTTGTCCTTTGCAAGGCTGTCCCTGATCTGTGGCTGCCCTTGGCATGTCCTGGCTGCTGTGCAGAGTCAGGAGGAGCTCTGGCAGTGCCACCTGTGTCCCTCAGGTCACACACACGGTGCCATGGGGCAGTGTCAGAGCTGGCTGTTCCTGGCTGGGGTGGGGATGCCCCTGCTGCCCCCTCTGGGGAGCTCCCCCTCCCTGGCCTGGGGTATGCAGAATGACTGGAGCTTTAGTATTGCCTGCCAGGAGCTAGAACGTTTGCACTTTTTTTTTTTCCTTTTGTCCACAGAATGGCTAAGAGAAAGAGAAAACTGTAAGTGCATTGTGCTGTGGTGCCTGTTTTAACCTTCATTCCGGAAAAACTAAAAAACATGCAGAAGAGCCAGATTATTGAGACACATTTATCATCTTAAAAATACCATATGTTTTAGGAATTTCTTAAATTTGAGGTTAATGTGACTATGTAAAAATAAGCTTGTGGTTATGTTTGAAGACACGGGCAGTGTCCTTGTTTAGAAGAGACAAAATAAGTTTTATTATATTTTTCTCAAGCCTGCTCAGTATCCAAGAGTTCTGATACTGTCTGCTTTGTTTGACATTGTGCAGAAAGTTCCTAGCAGACCTTAGGAATCCTGTGTCTCTTGAGAGTGAAGAAAAGAGAGAGAGTACGAGGGACCGAAATTTTCTTGGATTTGAACTTGGGCATTCATTATGGTTTTGCACTATTTTTTACCTCTTCTGTTACATGCTCAGAGGCAGTGTTTTATATCTGTATCCATTGTTGCATAAGGTTTTCTCAGGTAAGGAATGGTGTCCTCTCTTTCTTTTTTAATTCAGTGAGCTATCATTTGACCTGTAAATGCTACAGTTTGGCAATATTTTGATGTGTTGGCCTCTTTGAGAGTGAAAGCAAAGCGTTTGCAGAAAGGTAGCATTGGTAGCTTCCAAGGAAATTGCCCAAGCTGAAATCTTTTACATATTTAATGTCAAGCCATGGATGTCTTTGTGCAGAGGACACAAAATGCTGGTCTTGCATTAGCTTGTAAATCACACTTTCCTCAAAGGATCACTTTGATTCCTTTCACTGTCTTTCCATTGAAGTTGCAAATTGCATCCACTGTGATGTAACCTTGGTATGTTGGATATTTGCCCTGAACCTATTAGGAATTTGTATTTCCATCTGGAGTTTGGGTTTGCATTTTGAGGCAGTGGAGGCTGGGTGCAGCAGTTCAGTCAGGGAGGAGTGGAGGCACCCTGAAACCGTGAGCTCTGAGCCCGGGGAGTGTGAGGTACACCTGGTCATACCAAGGAGCCTTTCACAGCTGTGCATTGCTGGTTTTTTCAGCGTTTGGCATTATTTCTGTGTCTCAGGAACAAAAAACACATGCAGAAAGAGGAGGAAATAGGTGTTTGAAAATGTTCAGCTGCTGCACATCTTGCAAACTGATGCACACGTGTTCCTCCACACGTGAGACACACTCTGTAATGAAGCCATAATTTTGTCTGATTACAATGTGTGAAATTTTATCATCGTTTTTAGAAGTTTTTACCTTTAGTTAATCTTTTACAGGTTAAGTAAAGACTCATTTTAGAAAGGATTCAGACTTACAGTAAGTTTTAGTTTGGTTAAAAATCCTATCCTGTTGTTTAGATAGTATATTTCTTTAAAGAAGAGAATGTGGAGTTGTGATAAATTGCTCTAAGCTAGGAACTACTTTCATATACATCACATATATGTAGCTTGATACAGAGCTTTCTATAAAGACTGAGAGAAAAATACTGGTGGTTGACACTGTCCTAGAACAGTCAGTAGAAACAGACCTGGTCACTCCTCTTGTAAATTCCCAATTTTACAAGAGCTGTGTTCTAGGCTGACGTCGTGTCTTATTTAATGTGAAATTGCAGTAGCAGAGGCTTAAGAGCCTTGGAGGAGAGTGCAGTTGAACTGCCTGCTCTTAGTTACTGTGCTGGCACTGCGTTCTAGGACCTGTTCTAATGAAAACAAGTATTCTTTATTCGCAGATTATATTTCACGGACTGTGGCTTGGGTTTTGGCAATGAGATTTCATGGTCTGTATGTGGTCTGAGGGACCTCACTTTTGAGAAAGCAGGAAAGATACTTAACCTGACCTTATGTAAACTGCTGTCACGTGCCACAGGCGTGACCATGTTCTGAGGTGGGACAGCGAGCATTTTAAATGAATATTTAGAAAAACCCATCTGATTTCCAGACACTGAAATCTCCTGGATTTCAGCACTGGCATTCTCCTTTGCTGGGAAGCTGAACCTGACTTTCTCTCTCCTCTTGCCTTTGAGCTGCACTTCTCCAGTCAGTGATTGTTCCTAGTGCCACTGTCGCTTTAGTTTTCCTTGACTGTCTTTTTGCTCATTTATTTTATTATGGTGCTTTAAGTATGACTAGTCAATTTGCTTCTTTATGTGATGTGGAAATGTTTCATCTCTGCTTTACAAACACTGACAGTGCTTTTTGGCACGGGGATTGCCAGCCAGGCTATTTTTTCAGACTCTTAGAGGCAGCGAAGTTTTGAAACAAAAGTTTTCTTTTTTCATAGGCTCTGAACTTTCAGATTACAAATCACTTTCTACATGCTAATAAGCTTAGATAAGCAGAGTACATGTTAACACTGTTGTACAGATGGGGGAACCGAGATACGGGAACATTAAGAAACTTGCTTGAGGAAGTCTGTGGGAGCTGACCTTATTCTGCGAGAGACCCACGCACCATCCTTTTTCTTGTCAGATTCTTTCTTTTTACTGAAGCCCCTCCCTCCAAGAAGTCGTTGGTACATAAAAAGCTCTATCGGATTCTATGTGTCTATATTTACCTACAGCTATGGTAATTTATTACACGGCATTCCATGTGGGACTGCACTGCTCAGTCAATCGCAGAGCGTTTTCCAGTTTTAGAAAGCAAGGGCTGCTTTGCTGGTGATCTGGCAAGCTGCAGTTCGGAGGCAACTGCACCAGGAAGTGAGTTCTGCAAAAAGTACAGCGGGTGTGTGGTGTGGAGCTGACTTGCATAAAGAAAGTGTTCCTTCACCTCAAGTACCCTGCAGGTCGTGAGCCTGCCTGTGCTGAGCTGCACACTCTGTCCTCATCTTTAAATAAGAATCTCCAGTGTTTGGTACGGAGGAGAAACTCTCCTGCAGGAGTGGATGTATGGAGTTAAACAGTATAGGGAACTAGACATTTACTATTACCATGGCAACTTCAGATGATGATTTATTAAGCCATATTTTTTTCCACAGTGGAGACTATGCATTTTTGTTGGTTTGAGCTCTCCAGAGACTGTTCCTTGCCACTCCCTAACGTGTCCTTTTCTCCCATCCAATTCTTTCCTTCTCCTTGCTGAAATTACAGAATAATGGAAATGTGTTTGTAGCAACCTTTTTGTCAGACAGAGGAAGCTTGGTACAGTTTATGGCTTTATTAATAAATCCACTACTGCTGTTTACCACCTTGGACTGGGACACAATTCCAACGACTGGCATCACAACTGGGAGCAAGGGCAGCACCGGGGAGAGGGCGCCTCAAGTGCTAATAGAGCACAAGACACGGCAGGAAGGTGGGGGAGGGCTTTTGGCCTGGCCAGGCTCTGTCTATTGATCTCCCTGTTGCTTTCATTCCTCTGTGACCATCCCTTCCTGCTCCTGACCCTGCAGTGGTTGTTTCCATAGCCACCCCCCGTGCCAGTTCCGTGCCATTATTCCCACAAGCGTGCCAGAGCTCTCGGAGCCGCGGTGCCTCTTTGGTGGCCGTGACCTGCTCTGCTGATGCAGCTCAGTGGACCTCGGCGGGTTTGGCTAAATCTGCCGGTTTTGTGTGGTAAGGTGCTTGCAGAGCGAGGGCCTCAGTGACCTCTGTGCCCGCGGTGGTGCTTGGCAGCCGTGTGGTGGGTGGGCTGTGGGGCAGGGACAGCAGCGGGCGCCGTGGCCCCTGTGCCCAGCGCATTGCGGCTCTTGGGGCTGCTCTGCAGCCAGGCCAGCCAGCTCTGATCCGCCTCTGGAATGCCAGCTCGAACAGCCCCGAGTGAAGGCTCCAGATGCACATACAGGAGACTCCATAAATTATTCATTTTCGAGCTGCGGAGACATAGTTTGAAAATCTTGAGGATGGTGGTAACCAGGTCCAAGCAAACAAAACGAATGGAGCCGTTTCTGAATATAGAATCATGAGATGAATCTTTGGAGCAGAAAAGCTCTCTCAAAAATCTGTCATCTTATCATGCATCTGTCTTTATGAGCAGATAGTGATTTTTATGGCTCTAACCTCTAACAACATTAATCCGCATGTAATCGTTGCTTATTTCAAGTCCTTGTGTCAGTGGCTTGGGGTTTTATTTGTTTTCATTCTTTGAAGTACAGAAATGTCCTCGGGATTCTGAAATAATATAGTTGTGGTACATCTCAATTTGTAAACTAGTTGTCCCCTACCAGTTTCTGCTGGGTACTTGCCTTTCCCCAGTCAGATTTATTCATGTGGTGCAGTTTCATTATCATTTGGCCATATTTATGATATTCTTTTTTTACTTGATTAAGTCGTTCATTATGGATTTCCTAATGTGATAATTACGTAATTACATGTTCATGTATTTCAGTATTGATTGCGTAAGTGTATAAATAGCTAATGCATAGCTTTGTTCTTCAATTAATACACCCCTGAGTTAACTCCACCAGAAAGAGAATACATACCTACAGACCTGTGTAGCAGGTGACCTGTATTCTTTCTGTGACTGCTTTCAAGTTATTTAAGCTTGTTTTATGAGAGCAGGGCCCACAGCCCTTCTCTGGGGGAACATTCTTCCTAGTTTTGTTTTTTTCTCCTGGGAAATCTGGACTGCACTCTTCTAAGGCAGGGGTATTTTCCTAAATACCCCTTTTTCTAAAGCAAATTATAAAGTAACAGAATGTAAATCATAAGTATAAGAGCATTAATGGTCAACATGATCTAAGCATGTGGATCAAAACCTTGCTAATATTCCTCAGTTTAGCAACATAAGGATATCTGTATATAGGGGGTTTCTTGAAGTTTACATATGTGATTACACCTCAATGAGTGGCTTTAGGTGTGAAGGACTATCTGAGGTACAATGTTACTTCAGTTGTGGTAACATCCCGTTGTATCCTACAAGTATTATTCCATGCTGGTATTTTTTAAATTGAAGCCTTAGGTGTGGAGGAGGAAAATACCATCTTTTCAAAGTCTTAACTGTATAATAAAAAAAGGGTTCTAAACAACATATAAATTTCACCCTCACATCTACTCCAAAAAGATCATTCTGTCATGCTGGACAGAGTTTTTAGGAAACATTTTTCAGTTTCAGCTAAACTGTGCTCTGTGCTATTGTGTGTGCTTGCAGCTGTCACACAGTTCTATTGTTTGACCTGTGCTGCTAAAATAATTCATTGCTCAGTGCTCATTGCCAAAAGACAGTCATATATCTCCCAGCAGTACTCATAAATTTGCCTGCCTTTTGGATTTTCAGATAAAACACAAGTTTGAAGGTGTGTTTGTTAGCTCTTGCTGTTACCCTATAGAAGTGAGGTGCAGTAGAAGAGCTAAAATCAGATCACAGACTGAAGTTGAAAATTTCAGTTGTTGTTGATGCTTTTAGGGAAGTCAGTATATTGCAGTGATGATACAAAAACCCACTCTGCCCAACTCACCAGCTGCTGCAGGGACACTTTCTGTAATTCAGTGCCTATTGGGCACATCAGAGATTTTATTCTGGCTCCTATTACGTGTCAGTATATATGCCTGATAAAAAAAAATCTGTGCTGAAAGTCTAGGAAAATGGAGAAGCAGCAAACGGGACAATTCATTGTCTGCCTTTGCATTTTAAAATCCTTTTCTGCTTGACAACCCGAATGAACTCCCTGGGTAACAAAGTATCTTTAACAATAACAAAGAGAAATTAAAAAAAAAAAGCTTTAATAATAAAAGGAAAAGATAAGGGAAACACAAATAAACCCAAACACTGCAGACCACCCAGGAGCCCCAGAGAATCAGTGGCTGGACTTCGCAGCAGGGTAGCTGCAGTCTGGATGTTATTACCATGTCAGAGCAGTCTCCTGGGAATTGCTGCTGCAAACTCAGAGGTGCCTGTGGAGAATTCAGGTAGCCAGGAAGGAGGAGGGGGGAAAAAAACAGGAAGAAACCAAAACAAACCCCAGTCCCATAGACAGATAGTTAAAACTAGTGGCAGAGAAAAACCCTGCAAACACAAAAGTCTGTATTTGACACTCCTGCCTCTCTAATAGATTTCAGAAGGGAGCTTTTATAATTATCTAGTCTGATTTTGGTTTACTGCCAGCCAGAAACTTTTGTTCTGTAGATCCACAGATTTTTCTCTCCACCTTTGGGACTTCCATGTGATTTGGTGGTGTTGAAGCTTTTGCTGTAAGGAACACCTCTGGCCACTGTGCTGCAGGTGCTGAACAGACAGTGGAAGTTTCAGAAAGATGGGTTCCTTTAGCAATATTTCCACGAAACTGGAAAACCACTACAAGAATTGAGTGTAATGAAGGAAGTTCACTGCAAAGCTGGGAAGCCTGTATTCTGGTGCAGAACTCGTAGGCATCTGGCTTCGGGAGCATCCTCAACTGCAAACAAGTCCAGTTCTCCACGAGTGGAACATACTGCTTGCAGCAGGTAACAGGGACAGGCTGACTCTTGGAATACCTTTTGTGTTCCTTTAGTGACACAGCAGCCTCATGGCATAAAGCTCCCCATCTAAGGGAGGGTGAAAAGAATAGATGGAACAAATTTTGCTTTGCGTTGGCAGCAGAATGTGGGATTAGTGAACAAACATTGGGGACTGTCCCAGTGCTGCTCTCCAGGAAGGCATTCAGAGTATGTTCACTGGTTTGCAGCCTGGCTCATCTGGCCACGATGAGGAATTGCCCCTTGGGGACGCTCGGGATTGTCGAGGCCCGGAGAGGGAGGCGTGCTCTGGAGCAAAGCAAGGCTTCAGTCACTTCCAGATGGAATGCAGGAATATAAAGTGACTTGGCAGATACCTGGTAGTCATGGCCACTTCCTCCAGTGTCATGAGCCCAGTTGAATTAATTACAGGGATGCTTTTGAATCCTGCAGATGAAATGCTGAAGTTCACCACAATCAACAAGATATTTTCCAGTGTTTGGAGGGGGACAAGAATTCTGCCCCAAACATTTTTTTTTCCAATGAGGACTTTTTTCAAGAAAGTTAGATCAAACTCGGTCATATTAGCATGAGAGCAATTCATGCAAGGGAGGAAAGGTTGATTATAACAAAAGAGAATTATTAATAGGAGAATAATTTACATCAAGGAGATAGTGGGAGTAAAGTGAATTTTGATGTTTTGAAGGTTGATTGGGTAGGTGGGTGTGTTGACAAAAACAAGACAATCATGTCTTCTTCAGAAACTTAACAGGCTTCAAGGATTTAAAATAAAATCTGTGAGCTCTGTGGCACACACTCTTTTTTACAACAGTAGGAGCACAGGATAATTTTTTTGTAAAAGTCCAGAATATAACTTCAGTTCTATGCTGATCTTTCAGATCATGCTGTCACCAAAGGATTTTCTTTTAAATAAAATTTTTCTTTTAACATTTCTAGGGTTAAGCATTACAGTTCCATTTTATTCATCTATGTAACTTTTATGTAGCTTCTGGAAACCTCCAGGATAATAGTCCCAATTTCCAGAAAACATTTTCTCCCTTGCAGAGGCATGTTGTGGGACAATCTTTGGTGTAAGTGATGGTGTGTTTCAGTAACAGAAAAATACAGACTCCTTCACTTTGGTTTTGTTTGGCTTTTTAGCAAATAAATCTTAAATGTATTTTTAATTTAGGTTAACTAAAGCTTTTGGTATGGAACTGTTACAAAACAATGGCAACTTGTAAAATGATATCTGGGGAAAAGCAGATAAATCAGTGGTGTGGTGGTTTTCTTGTACAGTTAAAATGTAAGTTCAGATGTTGGAGGTGTTTTTTCACCTATTTTATAATAAGGAGCAAGTCCTCAAGTGAATTCTGGGTTTTCCTCTTTCCTTAGCACATGCACTGGAAAAGCTGTGTCTGTACCAAGGCCTAGTTCATAGTGAAATGTAACCTGGGAAGTTGGCCTGGTTGGAAAGCTCAGCAAACAATCAGATCCTTCTCCACTCACAGAGATGATTTGATATTTTGCACTTCAGGGTTGGTTGAATGTTCATAAAATTAGTGACTTGAAGAGATGAGAAAGAAATAGGAGCAAAGGCACCTAGAAAGAGCATGTCAGCAAAAATTAGCAAAAGGCCACTTAAAAATGAGCCAGCAGGGCTGGAAAGTGGCACATGGGGAGGTATCGTGGGTCCAAAGGTCCTTCCTCCCAAATTTTCCCATTCCTGCCATTCTGCCGTGTGCTGCAGAGGCTGAGGGAGCTTTGCTCTCCCCCTTGCGTTTGCCTGCTCACCCCGAGCTGGCTCATGGAACTGAGAGCACATTCTGCTCCAAGGTTTGTGTCAGCACATCTGTGGCTGAGTTTGGAGGCTGGATGAGATGCACATGGGGCAGTCATAAGTTCGTGAAGAGAAAAGAGAATATGGTTTTTGTAGTGTTAAATCCAAACTGATTAAATCCTACATACCTTCTGCATCTGAATCTTGTATTGAATTGTTACATACTTCCTAAAGGTTTAGAGGGGGGAAAAACAGGGCAGGTAAAGGTGTTGATGACTTTTTTTGGGCACTTTTCTCTGTTAGCAAATTTGTAGTCTCTAGACCCTTTTGTAGAGTACTAAAAAAAATTAGTTTGCTATTTGCACAGCATTTTGGGTTTTGGTGATTTTAGTGCCAAATTTAGCAGCGATCAAACATGAATTTGAAGAGAGGGAAGCTTTATTGACGTGTCCTTTGCTCTGATCCAGTGCATGGTGTCCCAGGGCAGAGGCTAAAGGGGCATAAAATCAGGTCAGTTTTACCCCAGTGGGAGTGGAGCTTTAGAGAGCTGTTCCTTTGCTGTCCCTTTTGAGAATCCCTGGGCCTCGTGGTGCTCTGAGGTGTGGAAGAAGCAGTCAGGCAGCTGTGGACTGGGAACAACATGTTACTTCAGTAGGTTTCTTAGTTTAAGCCTTTGTGATAGTAATTATCTGTGTATCTCTATTTTTATTCTTAGGGGATGATTAAAAAAAAAACCCCTATACTCCCTAATTTCTTATACAATACGTCTCTGTGTGGTTTTGTGGGTTTTTTTCTCAATATGTAGTAAAAGGAAGCAGAAGATAATTTTCTAGAATGAGAGAAGAAGAATGTTTATTCAAATTTACTCTCTCGTTGTCTCTCGTACTTTCACTGCCATCAAAAAATGATGTATCTTTTTGATATATTTCGGTATTATAACCTGCTGGTGGATTAGGCCATCTGAAGAACTGATGTGTCAGCCAATTGTTTGGGTTTTAGTATTATTACTTCTATATTACACTGGTTTGGGTTACACAGGTACAGTTTTAGGTGCTTCAGGGCACTATGCTGAAAGATATTAGAGATCAAGCCTGCGGGAATATTTTTAAAGGTATGTGTTGTGGACGTAGAGGTGTTAATACATAATTATTTTTACAAATATGTGCAAACACGAGTCAGCCCAGTGACTGTTGTGCCTGGGGAAACCTCCTGGGGTCTCTGAGGTCAGAGCTGTCTCCAGTTCCCAGCTGGGGATGGGTGATCTGCATGGGAAGCTCCCTTTTTTCTGAGCACCTGCACAGAGGGAACAGCACAGTCACGTCAGCATCGGAGGCAAATCCTGCAAAATGCCCTTTGGTGTAATGGCCCCTGCAAGGATAAATGGAACAGTCATGCTTTCAAAAGCTCAAATAAATAACTGCTGGCACTCGCAGAACACCAGTCCTCCATTTGGGAAATACCACTTGATGACAGAGTTGATGAAAGGTCCTCAGACATCAAACACATCAACTAGAGCTAAAAAAAGCCATGCTATATATGGTCATTCCTCTCTTTAGGAAGACATTCCTTCTGTTGTTCTCCTTTGCTTATTTTAGTCACCCATTTCATACCTCCTCTTCAACACTTGACCCTTCAAGATAACCAATCTGTGGTGATGATCCGTATTTTCTTTGGAAACTGGGAACCAAGAAGACTCTTAATGGCTGTGCTAGGAATTCCCGATTGTTTTAATTACTGCTTTACATCATTGCATCTTCACCTTTATGTGACAGATGTGATTCCTGGGTTTAAGGACTTCTGTAAACTCATTGGTAGCATTTGTTCATGACAGGGAAGTCCATGCAGTGCCAGGGTGAGCTCAGTGCACAGGGCTCTCCGGGGTTTGATCTGAAGCCCTTCTTGCTTCTTCCTGCAAGTTCTTTTTTTGTTGCAGCAGTCTGTGCACTAAATGCTGCTCTGGCTGAGCTGCCTTATCTCAGACACACGTTCATGGAGAATCACTGTGAGGTGCTACAGGAATTTGACAAGGATCAGGACTAGTTTCAACACTGTTCAATATTTTTGTCAATTACTTGGAAAAATCTTTCTGAATTACTGCTGCTTCATTTCCAGGTAGCGCAAAGAGTGGCAGAATGTGAGATAAGAAGGTAGTAGACACTTTACACAAAAAGCTCTGAATTGTTTTGCCTGTTTAAGCAGAGCACCTAAAATAAATAAATGAACTTGCCTAAGAAAAATAAATGTTCCAGCGGGAGAAGACTCTGTCAAGCAAAGCAGAGATGGTCCTCTTGACTAACGGCTGGCCACAAGCTGCTGGTGGAGAACTGATGCAATATTTGTTTGTGCAAATGGGAGTGGGAGCTGGGAGAGAAATTTTATCTGCTTCTATGCCTGTGTACCTTGGCAAGACAATTCTAAAATAATTGCTGTCATTCTGAGATCCATGTCTTAGGAGGGACGTTGAGGTTGAGGGTAAAGTTCAGAAAGTCACCGCAGAATACTTGGGGTAGGAGCAAATGGTTGGTCTTCAACCACTTAGAGCATCATCTCTTACATTTGTCAGTGAGAAAACTGGGTATCTGTAGGTAGCAGTGTTTAAGGGTCTTCAGAGAAAGCAGATACTGGGTACTAAAGGAAATGGGAAACAGTGGCTGAAATAGGGGAATTCAAATCAAGAGTAGGTAAAAATATTCATCTCTGGATCTGGTTAAATATGGGAATGGGTTGCTGGGAGGAAGAGCTGCTGCACCATTTCCGGACATCTGCGGCTTCAGCTTGGATGCTTCTCTGGAAGGAAAGTTTTAATCAAACACTGTGGGCCCCAGCACTGGGGTTAATGATGTGAAATGCAATGACCTGTGATATGCACGTCTTAGGATATGCAAGAATAGATCATCCCACTTGTCTTTTTTTAACTTTAGATTCTATGAATTGATGGATGTCTGCTAGTGATACAGCTTGAATAACTCTTTGTACTTTGCCCTAATTCTACAAGTCTTTGTACAAATTTTTCTCATTATAATCTTAAGAATACCTTACACATTATTCTCTCAGTCTGTTAGCTACTATTAGCAGCCCATGTGAATCCAGCTATTGGTGTTGTAAGAATTACTTGGGAAATAATTTCACTTTCTCATGCTGGATTTTGATAAGGTGGAGGTAATCTTGACTTTTAACTCAACATTCTTGAAGATAAATGTCGAGACATTCAACTTTTTTCATGAGAAAATTATAGTAAGTCTCTGTTCAGAAAATATAACTCAATGCTTGCATGTTCAACAGCACAGAGTGCAGTACCTGGTAGCTCTTGAATTTTCTGTTCTTTGAAGATCAGGGATTGGTCCTTCTAAAAAGCCTGGCTACTGCAGGGGGACCATCTGTCTGAATTTGAGGTTGCTGTGGTCTCACAATTTTCTGGTTTGTCTTTAATGCCACTGTCTATTCGTGTTTCAGAATATGAAATATTAGATCCAGTGGCTATTTTTTTAATATCTAACATTTATGGGAAGCAAGAACAGTTTATGAATGTCCTCAGAATTTCTAATATGTGAAGTAGTATTTTTCTTTTGGTTTTTTGTTTGTTTGTTTGTTTTTTATGCAGCATAACTTATTACTGGCATGCTTAATACTATTTTGTAAAGTATTTTTGCAAAGAGTCAAAAGGTAATTTGCTCTCTTGAATTTTGAAATGTATTTGCCTTTCTGAATATAAATTCTTTCAACAGTATACCACTGTCTCCACACAACCATTCCAGCATAACTCATCTTCTGAGTAATGAGTTGATAAAATTGATTGTGTGTTTGTCTTCTGTGTTTGATTGTGAAACTGTAATGAAATACTGGAGTTTAAACAATGTGGTTTTTTTGATCTGTGACAAGTTCTTAGAAATAAGAAGAAGAGGACTGAGTGAAGGAAGGGATAAGCCAAAAGATACTCTGATAATGTTCTACTTCGTCCTCCCAAACAGCTTCTCTAAAGCAGGGAAGTATTTCTCTACGGTACCGAATAAGGAGTGTGTTAAGTCCAGTGGTGTTGACTTAATTAATTTAAATTCTGGAACAGGCTGTGCAGTAATGCTAAAGATTTCTCGTTTATCTGTATTTGAATCCATGTTCTCTTTCAAAAGCTGCATGATGAATGAGTTAGATGCACCTAACACTCATTGGAAGGGGAATTGGCACTTCACCAATGGCTTGGAATCATACAAGAGCAATATGATTTGTATGCTTTTGTTTCTGTGGACCTTTGCTCTGGTACTTACCTTGTTGGTCTGATAAGTCCTTGTTCTGAAGTTGGGAAGCAAAAATGTAAGTACAGGATGGATTTTCTCTTGATGTTACACAGTGACAGCAATTTTTTGCTGATAGAATTGCAGGGAGAATATTGCATGTTCAAGTGCAAGGTCTCTTGATCTTTGATACTAGCTGGTGGAGCATTCCTGCTTCTCTAAACTTTATTTTAGAATAGCTGATAAAATAAATACATATATCTGAAAAAAAACCCACATAAAAATAACTTACTTAAGAAAATGATTCCATTAATTCAATGCAAGCAAGAAAAAGATTCTTTTTACCTGCAGCCTTCAATTGGCAGTTGTGGAAATTGAAAATCTTTCCATGCTCTCTTGGTATCTTTGGTTTTATTTATGCATGCTTCTATTCCTATTTGTTACAATATCTTGTGTTGGTTTTGGTTAGCTTGGAAATATTCTCAATGATGCCTTTGACTCTTACGTTTTACAAATTCTGTATTGCCTGATGTGGTGCTTTGCAGCCTTGTTAGCTGCTCTCTCATGCTAAGATAGACATAACAAAATCTCTCTGGGCCTGCTCTTTAAGGACACCCAGACTGTACAGGCCCAAAGCCTCTCAAAGGGGGGGCAAGCTGGGGGAAATTGCAAAGTTTTAATTGGCGAATTTATGCTGATATGCAAATGGACCAAACCTATAAAGGTGGGAAAAATGTGACTCGTCATCCATCTTGGGGTCCATCTTTGGGTCCAGCCTGGAGCCCTTTGCTTCCCAGGGTGCACCTTTGAAGGCCTTTCCAATAAATACCCACCTTTATTCCCTTACTCCTGTCTAGTCTCTGTTTCTAGGTGGCCTCTCAAGGCATCATCCAGACTCAGAATCCATCTGTCTGGTGGTCTCTTGGGGAATGGGGCAGAGAAATGGTGTCTGTGGCCAGTCAGAGCTGTGGGGGCAGCAGGGGCTGTGCCGGGCTCGGGTGGGGGACAGAGGGGGAGTTTGCCCAGGAGCTGACGGTGCTGTGCACACCTTGCAGTGAGCAGGGACAGTCCTTGGGGCCCCGGAGATGGCAGCAGTGCAGCACCTCAGCACACACAGATCTCCCTAAAGCAGGCACCTCCTCAGGGCTGGCAGTGAGCAGGAGCAGCTCTGGGAAGGTGGGAGGGCTGGGAGCTGGCCCCAGCCTCCCGTGAGTGGGGCAGCTGAGCCTCATCCACGCTCGGGTAGCACTGGCAGCCGTGGAAGTTCAGTTGATGCTTTCTGCATAACTAATCTGCCTGAAAAGGATAATTTCAGAGCATTTGGAGTGGGGACAGAAAGTTTCCGTCCTTCAGGAGGTGAACTGTAATTCCCCAGGGTCTGCAAAGCAGAGGAGGAGGCACCGTCAGGAGTGTGTTGGTTCCCAGGCAGGTGCTTTGTCTGTGGGCCTGGGCCTCTTGCTGAGAACCTGTTCTCTACCAGCCATGTAGTGCAGGAAATGCAATGGGGAGATGTTTTTGCTGTGAAGTGGTAGAAGAAGGTATATGATCTTCTGTGAATCACAAAGATGGTATTAAAGAGTGTGTGTCCATGGTAGTTTAGTTTTTGGTTTCTTTCTTCTTTGTTTTTTTTAAATCAAATGCTATTTCTGAGCTCCAAGGGCTGACAGCTGTTCTAGTTTTGCTTGGGGATGTTTTCGCAATGTGGATTAATCAATGTTATGAACTGGGTCCATGGGGTTTTGGGAATGTAATTGGTTTCAGATGACACTTTGCTAGTCAATCTGTGAAACAGCCGAATGTTGACACAGCTGAACAATTCCAGCTGTTTCCACTCACCCCTTTTTCTCTCCCTGGATGCACCAGCCTTTTCCCTCTCTCATGTCTCCCTTTCTTATTGTGACTTTGTAAAACAAATTTGGGATTGCAGTTTCTGTCATTTGTCTCTGCTTTGGTTTTGTTTCTTCCCAGAATACTTTCAAAATGCATTATTTCAGGTATGTTTGTTGATGTCCATTCTTATCACTGAGCCTAATTTGTTATGCAGACATTAACTCTTAAGAATCAAATGTAGATATTGCTTGAAGGTACTCTTGTCACATAATTTCTATTGATAATTTGAGAAGTTTGAAAATACTTTTACATTCCTTGTGCCAAATCCACCTCTTCTTTTTAAAAAGGGAACAAAGAATGCAGGTAGCCAAAGGCAGAGGCAAAGTGGGAGGACTCTGCATGAAGATGTGCTGTAGACCCTGCTCCACTGCTGCTCTGCCCTACCTGACAGGCTGGCTTTGGGGTCAGGCTGATGACATGTTTGTGCTGTGCATCCAGGCCTTATTGACAGGAGAAATAACTCCCCAGAAGGGAGTGGCTCATAAACTGCCTATGCCATTTATACTTCTAGAATTAATTATTTTTCTCTTCCCCTCTTTTTTTGCCCTATTGTATGGTAAGTATAGGTAAGCCCTGAATACATCATGCCAGCTGCATCTGGAGTTTTTAATGTGCTATCAGTGCCTGTTCTCAGTTCATGGCAGTACAGAAGAAAGAGATGCAGTACAAGACAAGGCACATTCATTTTCCATGGTATTTTTTGTGCTCACTGACCTTCAGAACACTTTGCAGCAGGGACTACAGAATGGCCCAGGCAGTTGTTCCTTGGAAATCTGTGTGCTGGACACCTCCAGACAGTGCACGAAGATGGCCCAGGGCCCTGGTGGGGTGGTCTGGCTTTGTTCTGAAAGCCTTTGGCCACTGTCCCTCTGGTGAGAGGCTCGTGGCCGGGTGTTTAGTGGTAACTCCAATGGGTGCAATTTGCTGTTTAGTATTATTTTCCCATTAAGCAGTCAGATGGGCTTTGAAGGATGTATGCTCCCTCTTGTCTGTGTGGCTCCTCCGATGGCAGACTATTCTAAATTAAAACTGATGTGTGAAAAATTCTGTAACAAATCTGCTGTTTTCAGACAGCAGCCAGCATTGCTAACTTTTTGAAACATCAGAAAGCACCCACGTGTGTTGAGCCTTGTAAATCATCTCTCTTGTATTAAAGTAGCCTCTGATGGAATGGCTGATCCTATACCTTCCACATACTATTGCCAATGCTTTACCTATAGAGGAGTCTCTTTGCCTACTGCATATGGCCTATTTAGTAAAGGGAAAATGTATATTGAACACATGGTAGGAAAATGGCACCTCTGGGAGTATCTCTCTTAGAATTTTGTTACACTGAGAAAATCGCAAATTTGCGCAATGCAGTTTTCAGAGAAGGTCCTGATGTCATTTGTTCCTGTTTGTATTTTTTATTACCAGGGAATTCAATAAGAATATTCCATTCTACAGCCTTCATGCTGGCAGTGGACACTGGGAGGGTTTTTGCATTTTTTGTGGGGAGGGAGACGTTGAAGGCATAAATTCAGTACCTAGATCTAAGCAAGCCTCAGAGACTTCATTTATATGGCATGATAAAGCTTTTTAGATTTTTTGGCTTTTTCCATTTTGTCTTGGAGATTCAGGATTCTGACTAGCAGTTCAAACCAGCATTAAAATCCTCTTGTTGACTGAGAGCTAGTTCGAAACTGTCATGATGTTTCATTCTGTAATTTTTAGAATCTGTGAGGAGCCCTGGACTCTCTCGAAGGACTGTAGCATTCTTTCTTCTGCTGTATTATTGAAGACAAGTTTTTTCCAAAGCTAAAGGCAGACAGCTATTGGACTTAAAGCAAACATTTAAATGCACTTGCTACTTGTACGAGTGACTTGAGATATATCCTAGTGGTAAATTGATCTTGCATTTAATCAAAATGATATTTCAGGTAAATTGGGATTTTGTCTTTCTCTGCTGTACCAGCCCACAGCTAGTTCTTAGTTAAAGAATGTCTACACAGAATTGAGGAGAGAAAAGTGAAGGCTAATGCTTATATCAATTCAGAAACAAAATGACACCGTTTCTTTAAACAGAGCAGACATTAAATGCATTGAGGACATATATGCTATTCACTGTAATGTTCTTTTCATCATTCTTCAAACAACCCGTAGAGGTTTTCTGTTGTACAATCTTTGACAAATCTTTCTTTGTATCCCTAGTTCTCTTTTGTTCTGTTGAACCACCAAAGGGACCAGGTTCTTGGAAAGACAGAGGGAATGCACACAACCAGTATGGAGTGGAAAGCCTGCCCGTGATGTTACGTGGCTGAATTCATACAAACTTAGAGCTGCCACAAGCTCAGGTTTTCTCAGTGTGTCTCTTGTCTCCCACTGGAAATTTTGCACAAGCAGAGAGGAAGGAATTTGGCTGTGGTCTAGGATTTGCAGAGCTGCATGTGCTGGAACAGTAGCACTGCCTGACGCTGCCTCTGCTCAAGTCCATGCCCGTGGATGTCCTGTGGGAGTGCAGTGCATTCAGTCCAGAGCATGGACAGGAAAGAACAGAGTGCAGCAGTGTCCCGCTCAGGAGTTTGCACATTTGGTAACTTCCCTTTGTTTGGAACGGTTTATTGTTATCATATCACAGTTTAAACAATCTACCAGTTATCAGTCAGTTTCTTATATCTTCAGAAACACTTGCAGAAAGAAGTGTATCTTGGGCTGCAGTATGTTCTGAACTGTTGTGCTTTGTCAGGTTAGTGTCTCTGGCTGTGAAAACCAGAAAGTTAAAATAACTCTTCCAGTATTTTGTGTTGTAATGTCTGGCCTGCAATAGAAAAAGCAGGTTCCTCAGTAGAACCTACTCTGACTGTGCCTGCTATGGGCATGTGAAAATTCTTTCTCTTTCTACAGTGGAATATCCCTGCACTATCTGTTTTTCTTGCTTTGTCCCTCTCTTCCCACTAAATTATTTGGTCATTGAAACCCACATACCCTCGAGAAGCTCCTCCAATAGCCCAATTTTGAGAAATGGGAAAGATTTCTGAAAAGGTTTCTATTGATGAGTCAATTTCCAAGTTAGCCTTTGATAATTCCAAATCACCAGTTACTTCAGAAATTTAGGCAGAGCCATAACATCCCCGCAGCACTAGAGGCAGAGTTCTAATCTGCAGGCAGGAAGAGTAATTTCCCTGGCTGCTGTGCCTCCTGCTCAGTTGCTGCAAGAGGTGTGGCTCTGAGGAGAGCAGCAGCACCCTCCATCAGTGCCTGCCCACAGTTTGTATTCCTAGCCTGTGGAAGGTTTTGCTGGGCCCGTGTTTTCCTGTGTGTCATTGTCAGTCTGGCTCTGAGCAGCGGCCCTGGGGACTGTCACAGAAGTAATGGGGTAGAAGGCATCAATAAAATCCTTGGTTAGTGTGCACTCGTTTGTGTATCTTCAGACATCAGGCTTTTAGGAGTGCAGGAGCGATGCTTGGCAGTACAGCACTGTCTCATCACACATTCACATTCCTGATACCCAGATGCATCCGAGAAGCCTTCATTTCTGTCTTCCCCCTTGCAACCCACAATGCTTTTTTTTCCCAAAACAGGGGCTGACATAATCCTCATATCTTTGTTATTTTCATTTTAAAATTCTTTCTCTTTATTTCAAAGTAAGTTAGGACTTGATATGTATCAAGGAAGCTGGTTTATGCTTTCACAAGCCTTATTTCAGTCTCTTTTTCTCCTTTCTGGAACAAGTACAGTAGCAACTTGCATACATTCAGTGTCATGTTGCAGAAGTTTCTGTTAAAGCAGCACTCCAGAAGCAGGTCCCTGGTGTTTGTCTCCTCCATGATTTGATGCTCCATAGGGCCCTGACTGCACTGATGGCCCTGACTGGCCTCACCTGGGACCTCACCTGAGGGCAGGGGGAGCCCTCAGAACCTCTGGGCCACGGCCAGGCCTTTCCTCCTTTCTCTAAGATTTTAACAATGCAGCTACATAAAAACTTAACAGCCCTTCCTCAGAGAGTGATAAGAAGAGATAATGGGGCATAAAGAAAAATTCCATCCTTGATCGTATCGTCCTGTGCTGGTGAGTTGTTGACATTGTGGTGTGCTATGATACCAAATTTTTGACTCACTGGAAATGCAGCTTGAGTCATAAAGTCCTATATTTGCTATGTTTTGGGGAGCTCGCCTTTTTTTTTTTTTTTTTGTAGTAGCTCTTCCTCCAAAGAGGAAAGCTGAAAAAGCAGTTCAGAGGAGCAAATAAGAGTAAGTTGCAACTCCAGTTGTTGTGCAATAAAAAGAACTAATGCAGATAGTAGGAACCTTGGCTGGTGTTTCAGCGTGTGATTCAGGAGGTCTGGTGAAAACAGGAGTCTGTGCTCTGCTGCTGGAAGTTTGTTGATTTTGCTTCAATCCATCTAGTCAACACCTAGCTCATGCTATTAAAATGATTTTGAGAGCTTCACTGGTGCATCAACGAGCATTTCAAATGAATTTTTTTTTCAAAATGTCACGATTCTGTGTTCAAGTAGGATAAAAACTGACAGTTTTGATCTTAAACTTAACTGTTCAGCTTTTTTTAATGCATGAAACCATATCATACCTCTACTGTGGCATCACAGACTGAGGAAAAAAAATGATCATCAGAAAAATCTTTGCTGCATTGAAGTTATCATTGATAGAGATGAAATCAAGGTCAAGATACCACAATGTGTGGGAGGAAGCTGGGTGAGAATTAGCAACTTCATCTAAGGCTTTATATCTCAGCTCGCTTCCAAGTTGTCTTTCTTCCACTGTCTCTTAGTGACTGTGAAAGAGCCATGAGAAATTGTATCATATATATATAATTTCCCCCATTATGTGAGATCTCAGGATCTTTTTGAAGATAAGTTCAAATAGATTGAAGCTGATTCAGAAAAGACGCCATTTAAGAATTCTTGACTTTTTCAAGTGGTTCACTTCATTTCACATTGGTCTGGAAGGAGGTGAGAGATTTCCTCCTGGTCGAGGTTCCTCACAGGCTGTGTAAGACATTGGTTTGGGAAGGAAGTTCAGGCACAGCTGAGCTGGGATTATTCTTTATGAAGAAGTTGTTATTAATTTGAAGGCAGCAGCAAGTTTTCCTTTGTTTACTCTCTTCTCTCTACTTTCTGGCATGTTCTCCAATGGCCTTAGCTATCAAAATGTCATCAGTGTATGTCAGACACAGGTTCCACTGTCTCTGGGAGGCTGGGTTTGTGTATTGACGTGTATAATTTGTGTGTTACATCCTCATCTTGTTCTCTCTGAAGACCTCTCTGTTGTCAGTCGATCTGTGTCCTGGTCAGGTGGGAGAAATGTGGACTGTTGTTTCCTTGTGCAGATCTCCACTGTTAGAAAGTCGGAGTCTGTGACCCCGACCCAAGCAAAGTTTGGGGCTGCTCCTGGTTTGCTGTTTACTACTCTACCATTTGCTCCTTAGGGAGCATGCTGCTTCTCAGAGAGTGTATGGTTTAATAAGCTTGATATGACAATTTCAGCTTTAGAAGTGGGGTGTCACATTTCCTTCTTTCCTACTTGCCTGCACAGTCCCCTGGGGATGTTCTGAGCTCCTCTTCAACCTGTTTTGGCTGCGATTTTGGTTTTCTTGCTTTCCTTGGCCCAGTCTAGCCTTTTGCCATAGCCCATTTCCTTAAATAAAGCACTTGAGTTGTTAGCAGAAAGAGGTGCTGACTTTCCAGCCAGGTTCCATACCTGGCAAATTTAACCTCTTTCTATCTCAAAGTACAGTTTTCTTTGTGGCTTTATTGTGGAGAGGTGATGCAGGGGCCTGAGACTGCTCTGCTCTAGCTCTCAAGCAGAGCCAGGAGGACCAGCCTGGGGTCCCTCTGAACTGACTGGCCTGGTTTCTGCTGCAGCTGGAGCAGAAAAGCCTTGCTGTAAAGCAAAGAGCCAAAGCCCAGCTCTAGCACCCAAAACACAACAGCTCGTGCAGGATGGACCAGGCTGTGTGGTTTGATTCAGTAACATCTCACATTTGGTATCTTCCCTCTGAGGGAGAACCCTATGAATAAAGGCTGTTTTTCTGTCACTCACTGTGCTTTGTAACCTTGTAGGATCCAGCAGTGCACCATTTTGATAACAGCAGTCTGAATTTTTCATGAGTTCACTGGTCACAGCTCTCTGGGTTGGGGTCTTGGCACAGCCAGGTGTGCCAAAGGTGTCCTCTCAGCATAGAGGGAGCTGCAAGCCAGAAATTGGGCTGGCATTTCTTGTTATGCCCAGAGCACAGGAGGGTCAGGAGGGGTCTTACTAGGAGTATTTTCAAGAGGGACTTGACTCCAGCAAGCCCCCAGTCTCAACACCAGGAGAGCATTTAATGTGTCTGCTTGGGAGAAAGGGCAAGAGTAGTCAGTGTCCATTAATTCAGTTGTTCGAGCTATTAGACAGGTACTTACCTTTTCTGCAGCCCTTTGAAAGGCTGATACTGCTCTTTTCTTTTTCCCTTTTTTTTTTTCTTTTGGTTTGTTTATTGCATAACTCCAATAGAAAGAAATTCCTAAGGCATGAATGCTAAAGAGGAAGGAAAGAATAAGTGGTGCCAGTTAAATTTTCATGTATTTATGCCTTATTATGGCCTGACAGTCAGAAATAATATTCTTTTCCTTTTATCCTGATCTTCTCTTTTGACTGTGTATTAAAAAACCACCAGCAGTAACAAAGTGTAAAAGATTGAATTAAATCCTAGTTAAAATGACTTCACCTTAAATAGTGGAATATCTTAGATCTCTTTCTCTTCCTTTTTTCTTTCTCTCTGTCTAGTCTACAGAGACTTGGCAGTCTCAGATACCCTTGGGTGTTCAAAGGTAGATCAGTCTGTGGCAGGGCTGCCTTTGATGTTTTCACCTACAAAAATGTCACATCACAACTTGCTCTGTTATTTCACATTGAATGTGAAAGATTCACTAAAAGGTTAATTTCAAGTCTTGTTGAATTTTATACCATTAAAGTCAATGCCTTTTCAAGGATGCACCTAGAATGGTTTCAGAAGGATGAGAGAAGGGGCTGGTTTAAAGTTCCTGCTGCAGCCAGGAGCACTCGATAACCGTGTGCTGTGGGTGCTTGTGGCAGCACAACCCCTCCTGCAGGAAGGCTTTGCCCTGCCCTCCCTGGGGAGCCAGGAGAACAAGGATTGCTACGGATACTTTAAATAGCACTACATCCACCAGCAGTACCTTTACCTACCTGTAATTTAATTTGTGTTCAGTCTTGTGAAAGACAAATGTGAAGGGAGAGAAACGCTTACATACAAATCTTTTGAGGGAGATCTTGAATAATCCTGAATATCTGTTCTGATTTATGGAATGAACTGTAGAATAATTACAAATGCCTGAGTGAAAGGTTTTTGAAACACTTTTATTCTTGTTTCTTCCCCTCCCCTTCAAGACTTGTGTCTTGAGGCAATGCTGTACCTTTGTACGGGGACTTTAATTTCTTTGCAGGTGCAGTAAATTTGACTGGAGAAAGCTAAATGTAGATTTCAAACATTATTTTGAGTAAGAAATCTGTTTTTCTAAAAGATTCTTCAGTTTGGAGAAAAGTGCTTGTTTATCAATCATACCACAAATAGTGCATTTCAAAGATTTCTGAATGGACAAATGCTGAAGGAAGGATAGAAGTTATGTTTTAAATTGTTGGGGTTTTTTTAACAATTGCCAAGTAAGTAATTGTATTTTCTGTTTTCTCTTAGTACAGTGACTTAGTGAGGGCACTTAGAAAAGGAGGTGACCTTTCTCTACCTCTCCTTCTCTTTAGCAGAACTCCTCAGATATGTCATTTAATTGGTTACTGAGCTCGATGCTCTCCACCCCCTCTTCCCCCCACAAATAATTCTTGCAAGTGAGCAGTGAGAAGTCAGGTAACTCGCTCCAGTGTCCTCACATTTGTCGTGTAGGAGAGGCTGGGATTACGTGCTTTGTCAAGCTGTGCTCTTAAGGATGTGTCACATTTCCCACTGTTTTAACACAGGAAATGTCTCTGTCACCAGGCAGCCCTGCTTTTCTGTGCATCCCCTAATTGTGTGTGAACTGAAGGTGCAACTGGAGAGCATTTCATATCTAATTGGTGTGTGAAAGCTGAGGGCAGAAAAAACAATTAGGAAGTCATGGTCAACTTCAAGAAGGGCCATAATTGAGGCAGAATTGAAATTAAAAATTGGATTGCTGCCGAGCTGAAGTGGAAAGGATGTATGGAACAAAGCTGTAAACAGCAGAGCAGCTTAGGCTCCAAAGTTCCACTTGCTGCAGTGGCTTCAGAGCCCCAGGTGCCTCAGGGACACCTGATGGAGAGCTTAGCTTCCCAAGCCCCTTGGCATTTTGAAGAAATGGCTGTGGGTTACTGTGGCTAAATTTAGTGTGTTACGGGATGTCTCTGATTTTGGTCATCCCCCTCTTAATCAATCGCAGTCTATTGATAGCCCTGGAATAAGGGCTAACTGCTGTATTCAGCTGCCTGGTTTTGTCTTCATTTAGCAGCAAATAAAGAGGTAGAGGTGCTGGGCATACACTCGAGTGCTATTTTAAATCCACCTAGCCAAGAGTTTGAAGTAATTCAACAAAGGAGTTCATTTTACTGTTCAAACTGTAACAGTTCTGTGTACACTAAGTGATAATGAGGCCATTTAAAAATCCTCTTCTTGCCACTTCTAATAACAGGATGTAGGTTTTCTAAGAATGTATTCAAATGTGGATCACAGCAGCTCGTTGCCGTTTTACTGTTTGGCTGACGGGTCATAAACTCTGTCAAGTTCTAATGCTAAAAGGTTATGGTCCAGCCTGTCACTTTTATTGTAGCATATGTGGTAATGGCTGATTGTTATCAGCGTCTTAACACTAATTGTACCAACATAAACTTAGCTTATAGCTGTGCAAACAGAAGGGAGGCGTGTGCGATCAGCCCCCGTGTCAGATCGGGCGCTCGGTGCAGCCTCACCTGGACACAGCGACTGCGGGGCTGCGGGCAGGGAGGGAGGGGGGCAGAGCACACCAGGAGCACTCCCGAGCACCTGCACAGGGAGAAGTGCCTCGACCAGATTTTGTTCTTGTTTTGTGTTCTTTGCCCGTTACCTTTGTGTCGGAGGAGGATCACCGTATCTGTCATTTTGCCAGATATTTATTGAGGTGGTGTGTCAGTGTTTGCATAGGGGAACTCTAATGCTGCTGGGAGAAGCTGGGAATGGATGATTTAAAGTTGTTATTTGGGAAGCAGGTGGGCAGCCTGTGCAGAGGATGGCCTAGCTACCAAGTGTGATACCACTGGAATACTTTTCTTTCAGTTAATTAGATTTTAAGTGATCAAAGTGATTTAAGTGATGGCTAGCTTCATTTCTTCAGATTTCTGTGGCCCTAGTCTCCTTTCCTAGAAACTTTCACCTCTTGCTTGAACTATGGAACACCAGGGCTTGGACAGTACCTGAGTTTGTATTGCCATGGCATGGTGTGTCGTGTTAAAGAGCTACTGTGTTCTTACCACAGAATGATTTGTAATTTAGATGTGCAGTTAGAGATTTTGTCAGATTTTGTGTGTTAGTTTTGTGCATTCCTGATAGGGTTATTGCTCTACATTTACTTGTAACAGGCTCATTTAGGATCTCCTTGGACAAAAGGCACTACTGAACATGCTAAGGTTTTCTTACCAAAGAAGCTGCGTTTGATGGGCACTATCCTGCAACGTGGAGGATTTTATAATTTTTTTATTCAAGTAAAGTAGTTACCTCTTGTGTGACAGACAAACTTTTCAGTGTGTAAGGAGAATAAACCAAGTCATAAATAGCAGCCGGGCTAATACCCGCGTTCTGAAGCAGCTGGCGATATGCTCCCCTGGCGATGTTGTGCGGTCGTGCCTCGCTCGTTGATGGAGGCTGTCCCGCGGAGTCCCTGGGACGGTGCCGGCGGCGGGGAAGCGCAGGGGCTGTTCCTGGGGCTGCAGGGGCTGCAGGGACTGCAGGGGCTGCAGGGGCTGCAGGAGAGGCGCTGCCGCCCGCCGCGTTTCCCTGTGTGCCGCTCGGAGCGGGGCCGGGCCGGGCTGCCCCCGCCGCCGGGCTCCGACAGTACATGACAAGCAGCACTAGGTGGCACAGCCACCCCGGCGCACTGCCGGGCTCCGGCAGCGCCTCCGCCGCAGCAGCCGGAGCCGGCCCCGTGTCCCGGCCCGTGTCC
>VZRO01007719.1:932698-943989 GCA_013397915.1 Daphoenositta chrysoptera | reverse complement strand
CGTGTCCCGGCCCCTGTCCCTACCCCTGTCCCTGCCCGTGTCCCTGCCCGTGTCCCTGTCCCTACCCCTGTCCCAGCCGGGCCCTGACAGCGGTCCCTGCCCCTGCCCCTCCGCCCGCTCCCGGCCCCGCCCCAGCGCTGCTCCTGCCGGCCCCCTGCCCGCGCAAACCTGAGCCTTTGGCTTACTCGGGGGAAAAAAAATTTGAAATGATGTTTCCAAAGCTTCTTGAAATCTTGTTTTACCAAGCACTTACCTTAATCTGCTTGTTGAGTTACCAAGCTCCTGTGAAAATCTGTTTCAGCCTTTTGGAATTCATGGCTGGAAATGCAGTATATAATCCAAGTTTAAATAAAGCACTTTATAGTAGGTGCTTATGTTTTAAGCACGAGTTTAAGTGTTTTCAATAGTGAAACGAAGGATAGTGCTGTAAAGTTTGTGTTTAAAATTGAGTACCAGTTAAGCATATTGTTGAGCTAGGGCTTCCCTTGGTATTTATTTATGAAACTAGTTGGGGAACCCCATTTAAAAGGTATATGATTGTATTTATTTCTCCTTTGGTAGAAATCAAAGTGTAGGTTGGACTGTATGAAAGAGGTAGATGGATCTCAGTTAAGTTGACTCTGAGGTTTTTTGTTTGGTTGGTTTTTGTTTGTTTGTTTTAAATTAGAATGTCATAAATCCGGAGGACTCATGAAATCCTCAGCAATTGATGTCTATTTTTAATGTAAACTCATTGTATTGTGATATGTCAATTTACTGCTCTAAACCAACTTGAGTTTACAGACATGCTGATTTCTCAGCACTGATTTTAAATGGAGTGCTAGGGATGTTTCTAAGAAAAAAAAGTGGGTTTCAATTTACAAGAAGTTATGATTTAGAAGTCAAGCAGGTAATAGTTTCCTTTTAAATCATAGGTATGTTGTGCATGGGTTGTATTCATACTTAACTGCCTCAATTAGGTGTTTTCAAATGCAGTGGTAGTTATTTCAAAGATTTCTGCTGTTTGAAAATAAAGCATGGCTTCAACTTCATTTGTAAGGGAAAATGCTATGAGAGATTGTGGTGGCATTATTGTTACTACTGTTAATGTAGCTTGAAACCCATTCTGGCCACCTAGCAAAAGCAAAATAAAAGTCTCCTCCAGGATGTCTCATCTAAATACTTCTAGAAAATACGAATAGTCTGGGTAAAATAGATGCCTGGACTGTGGATTAAATATATAGAGGACTATAACAAGAAATGAAGATTTTTTCCCAAGGGCCCCCCACTGTCAGAATATTTCACAAATACCACATTTATTTTCACTGTGAAGGTAAGATTTCTTTATTATAGCAGAAACATTTATTGAGGCAGTGGACAACAGTGTTGACACTAGAGCAGACTTAGGGAGCCTGATGTGTACCTGCCCTCAGAATGTACCATTCTCCATGTGGGAATCATGTGGAAATGTTTGGGATGGACACACGTGCACTTCTTCTGGGTTCAGCCCCATCCCTGGCTCTATGATAAATATTGCAAGAAAGCACCAGGGTAATCTTGGGTCCCTGCTTAAAATAATGCTGTAGGCTTCCCACACAGGAGAGTGTTGGTTGTTGCAGGGGATTTTTATGGCTCACACTGGGACTGACGTCAGGCTCGCCCACAGCCTGGGACTAGAGAAATTCTGAAGCTGTGCAGATGAGCAGTTCCTTCCTCTCGAGCAGAATAACCACAAGCAGGTTTGGCTGCCTGGATTTGATGCACTGGAGATGTCTGCAGGCAGAAAAGTAGCTCTTCTAAGATCACTGTGTGAAAATAAAAGCATTCCTAGTGGAGAACGTAGCTCTTCCCAGTGCATGTCCTTTGTCCATGTGGGTCTCTGTTTTGGTTTTTTGTTTGGCTTTTTAGGTGGGGTGTTTTTGTTGTTTTGGTTTTTGGGGGTTTTTTAATGTGTCTTGGAAGTGTGTTCAGTCCATTTTTCTCTTCCTTATCGCTTCTGGCCTGGTGGCACTCCTAAATATGTATTTCTGTGTGTGCTGGTAAGTATGTGCCCCAAACTGTGGTGGTCTGTACTGCTCTATGCCTTAAATTTCTTTACTTTGTTTCCCCTTTTGCTTTGGTACACAAAGGAACTTGGCCAAAAAAAATGCCAGAGGTTAGTGGGAAAACATAGATGTAATCTCCAGGTCATTTTTTTTCTTCCATGCCTGTTAAAAAATTGAAAGAGTTCCATCTCCTGACTCTTGCACTAAAGTGTTCTTGAAATGAGAAGTTAAGAAACAGACTTAGAAACAGGGAAGTTAAAAATGGAGAATATATTTTCTGGATCTTACTAGACAGCCTAAAGTCAAACCCTCTTAGCATTAATCCTGCTGGAAAGAGAAGTGTTTGCTTTAGAAATGCTGGTTTCATCTTGACAGTGAATGTGATGTAAAGACGACAGGCAACACCAAGCCCAGCCAGACATCCTCTCCTTCTCTGGAGCAGCATGGAGGAGGTGAGGACAACACCAAGGGCAAGCTTTCTTCTTTTCCTTCCTGCAGTGGAGAGGTCAGGTTTAGGTACACCATCTGCTCCTGCTTTTTGCATTAAAAATTTCTGTGTAGCACATAGCAAAAATTATCTACGAGGAGTTCTTAGAGTGAAACATTTGCATGGGTGGTGCCAGGAATTGTTCTCACTTGGGATGCGAAGTTGCTCACACAAGCAGCTTGATAAATTCAGTGTTGATACCTGTGCGGAATTCGGTTGTACTTGCTTTGTTCTTGCTGAGGTTCAAGTTCAGCTAAATGAGATTCAGATGGGAAGGACACCAACTAACTGTCATAGCAATCACCTCTCCACATATCCTTCCAGATTCTACTTTTGTCAAAAGTTTTCAATGGCTGAGTGCACGGGGACTTCTCAAGTCCTGTAGCTCAGAGCTGTAAAGAAGATTTTGGATTTTACCTTTACTTTTTTGTTTGCTTTGCTGTGGATAGCACTACTGTGTCTTGGTCTGCCAGAATCTCTCAATGGTGTCTTTCAGTCCCTATAAAAATAAGTTTTGAGCAAAACCAGTAGAATTTGAACTTGTTACAGTTTGATCAGGTGATACTACAGGTTAACATTGTAGCACATGACAAATGGACTCTGAAGCTAAACTATTCTAAACTAATTCTTTGAAAGCACATGTGAGGTAAACACTCTACACATTGCCTCTTATACTTAAGGAAAGTACCTTGAATGTCCCCTTATTTGGTACCTCTCTTCCCAGGCACATTTAGTGTTGTAGATAACAAAGCTGATCAATACTGATGGTGCAAATGTCAACATAAATAAGGACAGACTTCCTTTATGCTGGTGCTTCCCAAGTGACTCAGGTGAACATAGGAGCATCTGTTTGGTCTTTCCAAAGTGAAGCTCTTCTGTAGGGTTTCTTTAAAACCACTCAGGCAAAATCCCCTTTAAGAGGAAACAAGATGTAGGGCAGTGGAAAGAGAAGCTTTATCAGCAGAAAATTTCTGAGTGGGCCATAGAAGAATAACATGCTGCAGGACAGGCATGGGAAGAAAAGCTGCAGCAAGAGCTGTATTATGTATTTCTAGCATTCTTCACAGAGCTGTCTTGATGCCTTCCCAGCCCCCAAGATACACAAACAATTTCCTGTGGCTGACCAAGTCTGTGCTCTCCTGTCATAAAAACAAGTACTGGGAAATGGATGCTTTGAAACTGCTTCCAACACCTTTTTTACCCCCTTTTATAACTGCAAGCTTTGAAGATTCTGTTGTCCATAGCATGCTTTGTTTTGTTAAAAACGATCTGAAAACGGTCAGCTCTACCCAGAAGCCTGAAAATAAAGGAACACTCAGAAACAGTTCTGGTTATACTGTAGTTTGGTGTCATACTGTAAAATTAGTTCAAAATGCCAGGAGGGCTCTTGACAGCTGTGTCAGTGTAAAAGTTGCATCATGATTTTACCACCTGTTTGCCATATTCAACATGAACAACCATTTATTTTCTTGTATATGCACAGTAAGCCAGTAGGGGTTTCTGCATCCAAGTGCTTAATCAGTTAGAAATCGGGGAATTCAGGGACACCTACGTTCTTAGTCAGCTGCTGGGTTTTTTCCATCTTGTGTGATGGTTTTAAATCTGTGTTAGAGTTTTATTGCTTTTAGCATGAAGATAATAACACCCATCTCTGTAATGTGTTTAAAGATGTGCTCTGAAAAAGGGCACTCATAAATATATGATGTTTAAAAAAACCCCAACCTACTAAACACAAATCCTGAACATGAGTGAAATGAGAAAAATGAATGTGAAATTTGAGATGAAACCTAGAGAGGGGAATGTTGAGTGTTTAAGAAGGTGTATTTTTAAGGTAGTATAAGGGAAAATTAAAGTAACAGTTACCTGAGAAAAAAATAGAAATGACTTGTGAGATGCCCCAGTGTTGAAGTCAGTTTGCTGAAAAGCCATCTGACAATCCATCCTCTTTCCTGCCCCTCTCCCTGTTATTACTGGTATTTAAACTGGGAGGAAGACCTCTGTGGCTGAAGGCCTCCAGGAAGAGTAACCACAATCATTAAAGGAATTATGGAGGAAGCAAAAATCAGTGGCTTTCTTCTAGGAAGGTGAGATTGTTTATCCTAGATGAGACAGGCTGTCAGGTACAGGTCAAAGATGTAGAATAAAAAACGGAACTTGAGACCTGTTGACAAAATGATGGTTGATTATATGTGGCTGAAATTTCACTTACAAGGTGCTATGGTTTAGAGATAACCTCAATGCTACTGACTTAACTGCATTTTTAAGATCTTCTTTAGTCCTATTTATTTTGAGTTTTGTAGCTTTTTCCTGCTCGGGTAACCAATTCTGAGCATGTTCTGTACAGCTGCAGGCAGCCAAGCTGCCAGGGGCTCTGCTTTCTTTCTGACTTGTGAAAAACCCTTGTTCACTATTAAGAGACAGCTTCTTGATGAAGCCATAAGTAGATACTTCCAGGATTTAGACCCAGGGCCTTACTAATACTGTAAATCCAGGGTAAGTGAAATAGGATGCCATGTTACCATTGGCAGTGTGAGACACGAGCCCGGTGTTTGTCTGTAGTGAGCTATGTAAGAGGCATGGGAGCAGCTTGGAAAGGGAGATGGTGAGAGATGAATTTGTGGCAATGCAGCCATAAGCAGAGAGAGTAGGATGGATGGAGATGGTGTTAAGAAATTGGTAGAGCTGGTGGCTAAATATATGTTGTGAATGAAATGAGCAGTGCTGTGTAAGCCCATGGAAAGATGGGAGATTTCCAAGAGAATGCAAATGAGTGTCGAAGAAATAAGATGCATGAGTAAAAACCAAACTGAGGAGCTGAAGGAAGGATGTTATTGAAAGATAAGTAGCACACTTGGCTACACTGAAGATGGCTGACAGGTTGGGGAGAGGAACTGCAAAGTATTGAATCTGAATTGTGGATCGGAGTCTGCACCGATTCCAGACTTGGTCCATGTGACAGAGAATTCATTTTGCAGTTCCTGTAGTGCACAAGGGCCAGAGTTCTTGGCAGTAAAAATCTGTGAGCAATGAGGTGGTAATAGTGAGTTAGGTCAGTATTTCTAATATGGTAAAGATTAAGGCTTGGCTTGTCTTGGATCAGAGTCAAAAGAGAAAATGAAGGAATAGAGTAGACAGGAAGGAAAGATAGTGGGCACTAGGAAGATAAAGTGATCAAGTATTGCCATGGGGAAAACATGTATTGGAGGAAGAAAAAAAGTTTAATGTATCCTTTATCTTTGGTAGAAAAAGAGGGTGACGCTAGGCATGTGTCAAATTGAAAGGAAGGGAAAGATTGTTACGCTTGCCAGTGTTCTTTGAAGAAATCATTAAAATCCTGTGCAGAAAAACAATGGAGATGGACAGATAAGAGACAAATGCAGTTAAAAGACAGGCACGATGGTGATGCAAGATTCAGTGAAATCAGAGAAAAAATTGTTTTGCAGGGAAGCTGGCCAAACAGAAGGAGTGTTTATACTGGAAGAGGTCAGTCTTTTTATTTTAATCATTCAGTTTGTGTTATGGTAGCAGAAGGGCACGGTGTGAAAGAGATCAGGAGCCAGATCTGAGACTGAATCATCTCTGACTTTTCTGGTCTTGCATTGCAGTGACTCAGTGATATCAGTAAAAGTTAAGGAAAAATAGGAAAGGGAGCTCCACTACTACATCTACTCATTTGACCTATCACCATGGCAAAAGTATCACTGAAAGAGAGAGGAAGATGCAAACAAACCCAAAGAACATCTGTCCTCCCTTTAAAAACAAACTGGCAAAACCCTCAAACAACACACACACCCCTAAACAAAAAAAACCCAAGAGCAAAACACCCCAGGCTGTAAGCTGGAACTCTGGGCTCCCTGTGGGTGAGAGGTTGCTGTACCTGTGCTGGACACAAAGGAGAGGGGAAATTAGGGTTGGACCCTTTCCAGCTGCTCCAGCAGTCCTGGCTCCACAGACTGCCTGAACACATAAACCATTTCTGAAGTTTAAGATTCTGATAGCTGGTCAGAAGACTGTGGTTTCTGTCCATAGGTGTTAAAGGTTGGTGCAGATTTATGCCAAGTTCTGTGAATTCCAACATCTCAGAGGCTGGCATGCCACACACTTGGTGTAGAAATTGTTTCTAAAAATCAAAACAGTCTCTCTTGACCTGACTATTCCACACAGATGTGGTTGAAGTGTGGCTGATGGAACCAGTGGCCAACATGTGTGATGACAGTGATTGACTGAGAGGATCATTTTTGTCATCACTTGGGCCCTTGCACCAGACACTTTCTGGAGCCAGCAGTTGTGGCTGCCAGCTGGGGGGGTCAGCATGTGCTTCCCAGGTTGCTATTGAGGTAATATCAATCATCTAATGGGAAAAGTAAAGGAATTTTTTTTTAAAGTAGTTTTTTTTGCTTTTTGTGGGTAGGTGAGTTTGGCCGAGCTTGGCTCTTTTAATTAAAAGCTCTCTTGTAATGAAGATGGAAAGGTGTAAAAGAGGTGCAAAAGGAAGTTGTGTGTGTTCTTGTATATATTCTTGGCTGGCTGTGAAGTGTTCAGAGCGAAAGTTTTTTCATATATGTCTAAAATAGCTGTCAGTTGATTCAGAAAATGTGGGAAGTACCAAGCTAAGCCATCTCCTTACGGTAAATAATTCTTTCTCTGCCAGAAGCAGAGTAGAAGGATTTACAAGCTGAACAGAGGTGGTTCTGAAATTCTATGAGAAAAAGGCCTCTTCTGCTTGTCTTTTGATTCCCCAGATGAGCTATTTGAACTGCAAGTAGAAGCAAGTTCATAGCTTAACAAATTTCCTTGTGTGTTTGGGTCCTTAATGGGATGTTTCTTACAGAGGCCACTAGGTCACCTTGTCCTAAGTGGTTTCTTTTCCCTGACAGCATAGCAAGTGGCCTGTCAGAGGCAACGGCACAGAGGAAGTATCTTTATTTGCCATTTTGGATGTTTAACTTGTTTACTGCCTTGCAGCTGGCCTAAACTCAGAGCTCCAGAAGAACTAGGCCTTGGAGTGACACGTGAGTAAAGCAGCCCTTGAAAAGCTGAACAAATGTAAGATTTGTGAGACACCAACTCCTCGTAAAACTTGTAGCCCTGGTTTTCATCCCTCTTCAGAGCTTTCTCTTCCCTGCTTCACAATGAGTGTGTTAAGTGAGCTCTCCTCCTTTACTGCCAAGCGAGTGCTACTGCTGGCTTCTCAATGTCCTTCCTAGAGTCCAGATCCTCTAGTAATATATATATATATATAAATCAGTGCAGCTCTGCTTGAGCCAGGCCTGATTTACAGGCCATCATTATTAGAGCTGGGGCTGCTTGTATTTACCTTTAGGATGCATGCAGGGCCCTAGTTTGAATATTAACGTTGACATGAGACTTGAGGTCTAGCATCTGGATGTGAATTTACATTTTATGAATATTTGCTATTGCAGTGAGTCAAACAAAAACCTCAATAGAGAGAACAACCAGCACTCCCAGGGTAAAAGCCTAGGGTTTGTACCAGCTTTTTTTTTTTTTCTTTCCTTTTTTTTCCTTCCCCCTGGCAGAGCCTCCTGATAGCCCATATTACCATTTAGTTGTCATTTGCTGCTCCCTGGCTCTGTTGGTTTCTCAGCTTAGAAACAGCTGTCATGTGATGTGAATGATATTTTAAAGTCCTGTGTTTGAGTTCTTGTGATAGCAATGTGCAGGGAATTGGCAAGCTCTCGGAAACAAAATGGCATGCTTTATTTTGTCACTAGAAGTATGTTCAATCTGCTATTTGATTCTCTGTAGCATTTTGATTAAGAGCTCCAGTGAAGTTATGTGAAAAGTGAAAATCCTCTTTATTCTTTCTCTCCAAGAAAATGAGACGCACAGCATTGTCAAAATATTTGCCTAATCTTGCAGATTTGGATACTTGTTGTAGTTCTTCTGACAGACCAAAACAATGGTCATTAAATGAGAAGCAGATGTAATAAGTATGCAGGCAAGCTTACGGGGAGAGACTGAAGGGAAGCTGCCAACAGAACTCACTAAGCACTGGAGAATAAAGAAAAACAAAAACTTTTCTTGCTATTGTACCCCATAAATAATCATTTTCCTCTAGTAATCTAGGCATTGTACTTTTCTGCATTGGTGTTTTCATATGTTCTGGTGCAATATTGACTTCAAATCCAGATGCTCCTTTTGGCTTACTTGAGTATCTTTCTTGCCAGGAAGTGAAAATGCCAAAGAAATGCTTTAGCTTGTTTTTTTGTGCATTTTTGTTTGTTTGTTTGTTTTGAGGTTTCTTTGTTGGGGTTTTTGGGTGTGTTTTTTATCTTCGTTGCTTGGTATTTTTTGTTGTTGGGTTTTTTGTAGTTTTTGTTATTTCCCTTTCTGTTTTTCCTTTTCACTGCAGCACTGTTATTTTAGGACTAAAGGACATTGTTGAGGAAGAGTGTGGTTATGTTATGTTCACAGTTTTGTATGATTGGGAAGACAGAAACTTCCTGTTTGGTTGGGAAGACAGAAACAACCCTGAGTTGCGACCTTGGGAGCTGATAAATTCTCTGTCAAGATGTAGAGTGTGCTTCTTGAGCAGGTAGTGATGAAGGTCTGTTTTGTGGTGGCAGAGCTGCAGTGTGGATTCATGACGTTGGTCCAAAATCTGCCTTAAATTATAGACAAAATTAAAGCTTTTCAGCTTTGCTATTGCTCCAGCTATTTACTCAAGCCATAAGAATGAAAGATTTGCCTTTAAGAAGGGGAATTGAATTATTATTCAGGTTCTCTTTTCTGTGATCTGTATATATTCAAGCTCATCTATGTGATTGCTGTTAGCGTTCATGTACTCTAGTATGTCCTTAGAGCTATCCAGGTTTTAACTGGCATTTGATAATTCTTGATCCTTGAGTTAAAAATAAAACTAAACATTGGCAATATGGTTGTGTAACACTATGCAATTGAAACTCTCCCTGCTGCCCCACCCTCCAGATCCGTGCATCTCCTCTGGGACTGTGCATAAACACAAGCCTGCACACACAGTATGCATGGACAAGTCCCTTTCAGTGAGAACATAAAGAAAATGCTGGATTTCGTGCAGGTGGTGCACAATAAGGATGGGGATGTTTAAACAATGTATTGCTGACAAATCAATGCAGTGGGCTGCCTCTGAGCCAGATCTAGAGTAGTGCAGCAGCTTGTGTTACACAGGTTCCTTATTTCTGGAGGAAGGGCTGGGGTGTGCTGCCTTCACAGCAGCTCGGATTGGCTTGGTTTGCACAAACCTCTTTTGTATCAGTTGTGTCCCTTTCTGCACGGGTCCATCAGTGGGCAGTAACTCAGATCAGATGGCTGTGAGGTCTGTCTGCAAAGACTGAGCATCTCGGGCATCAGGGTTTTATATATATTTTTAGTGCATGCAAAGTGTGTTCAGGGCTTTGATCTAAAAGGACTCAATCAAGGCTTTGCTTGCAGGCTCACATCACACTGACTATGGCTTGGATTTGTTTGTGTACAAAGCCTGGGCACTAGAACTCACCTGTAAGGCTTTGGAAATGTCCTTCCATGTGTCTTGTGTGTTCTGCTGTATCCCTGTCTTGTCCCGCAGTTCATTACAGCTGCTGGTAGAAAAGCTATCGTGTTAGGCAGTGCCAGGCACAGCTGGAATTGTGTTTTTCCAGAGTTTGGGGGCAGAATGAGGCACTGCATGGCTGGGTCCTTGCAGATAATGCCATAGGAGGCAGTGATTTTGCTTTGATATCAAGGGCATTGAGCTCTGTGAGAGAATGGGATCTTGTTAGTCCAAGGTTTATGAGATGCAGAGTGTTTTACATGCTTCTGGTGCCTGTTCACAGATTCAGTGTTGCCATGCTCTAGATAAAGAATAGCTAAAAGTGTCTGTTGTTGTATTTGACTCTTGGGTGTTGCTATAGTGTTTGCTTTAGATTCTTTTTAGTTTCTTATTTTTGCTAGTTTATAAAGGGTTATGCATGACTTTTAAGATAGGAAGCATTGTAGATATCATTGTGTGGATTCTGGAATTAGAGGTATATATTTCCCTAATCACGTCTTTAATTAATGTTTTGTCTTAGGCATGAGATATTTGGAATCTGAGAACCTGTGAGATACCTGAAACAGTCTATTTTATCTGTCTTTCTTGGCGGGGGAAAAAAAGATACTGGTGAAAAGAAAAACTTCGAAGCAGCTAGTCAGATAATAATTCTCTTCCTGTAGTTCTTTGTCAGTGCTGAAGTGGTTCTTCTGGCCGAGGCTTAAAACTGGTCAAATCAACCCAATACCCAGGTTTAAACATCTGGAAAAAATATTATAATTCTTGAGAGAGAGACAAAAATGTTGATCATTAACTGTGGTTAGAGAGACTTTATTCACACATGTACAGCTCCAGTGTGCATAGATGATACTTCAATGGATACAGCCGAGTGTAAATTTTGGATCTCTGTAAAGGGTTTGCATCTTTCACTCTGGGTCTGTTCCTGCTGATTAGCTGGGTCTCTTGGTTTGAAAGACAGATGTCCGCAAAGGAAGGCAGGGACCTCCCTTGGAATGGAAAAATATGATCCCCTTCCCTCTGAATTATTATAACTGTGAAATTAAGGGGCGTTCAGGCAAGGGTATGGGGAAAAGGGATGACAGTTCGTTATTGGTGTGTGTACGTGTACCAAGCAAACAAACAAACCAACCCCGCTGGCAGCACGGAGCAGCAGCAGAGCGCAGGGCCGGCCTCTCCCGGCTGCGGCGCCGGCGCCTCGCTGCAGCTCCGCTCCTGCCCGCCGGGGGCGCTGCCGGCTCCTGCCCGCCGGGGG
>VZRO01007719.1:754853-932470 GCA_013397915.1 Daphoenositta chrysoptera | reverse complement strand
AGCGGGAACCTCGGAGCTGCGGCTGGAACGACAGGGAGGAGCAGACTCCCGAGTAGCAAATGAAATGTATCAGAAACTCCGTGGCTGTAGCAGGAGCCGCGGGGTGTCCCGGCAGGCAGGGGGTGTGGGGTTACAGTGTAGCAAAAAACCCGGGTCCGTGGCAGAGAAACAGCCCGGCTCCCAAACACCGCTGGGAGAGGCTCCCTCAGAAGGGGAAGGGGCTCAGGGTCCCAGGTTTTCCCGAGGAGATGGTGAGGGGCCTTTCCATTAAGGTCGGGTGTTAGTAAGGTCCCAGTGCAATGGGCGCTGCCTCGAGCAGAGCTTCACTCACAGCCGGAGAAGGCCCCAGCAGACAGAGCCCCGCGGTGGTGGCGAATTCTCCCCACAGCAGCCTCCCCTCCAGCGCTGAGAGCCAGAGTGGGAGACGAGCTGAGCCCAGCTCCTCGCTCCTCCCTGGCCAAAACCTCGTGGTGTCTTCGCCCTTCCAAAGAGAAAACCCCCACCAGGTAGGAGAGTAGCCAGCTGCACCCTTCCCACACTTTGGCATTTCTTTTGTCTCTCTTAAGTACTGGTCATTATTCTCTCCTAGGACAGGTGGGACAAAATTCCATGAAAGGAAGAAACAAAAGGAAAACTCCTAACCCCCCAACACTGGGGCTGGAAGTACCATTCAGCAACCAACTTCTGCCCAGATGTCTCTTGTAGGTTGGTTTTTTCCTCTCCCCAGAGTACTTTTAATGTACTAATGTACTTTTAATGTGTCTCATCCTTCTGCTGCCTGAAATGCATAACTTGGGTTTATTTTAGGCCGCACCCCCGAAGTCCCTGGCACAGGTAGCTCTGAGTCTCAAGGGACACTGACTCGGATGAAAGAGCTGTGGCCCAAAGCAGGGCACTCCTCATGAAGCCCTTCAAACACTGGTTGGATGAAACAATGACCTTTGGAAAAGGTTGGGTACATTTGATGGGAATGGAATTAACACCATTTCTCGCCTATTGACATTATAATTTTGCATTTATTTATTTTACTTTATGACTGTTACTTGTCTTAGTGTAAGAATGTTTCTTGTACATAGTGTGATGCATTTTGATAACTTCAGAATGTAAGGAGGAACAGCTGAAGTATTCACCAAAAGCGATCTGAATTTTCCATTTTCTGAGGTTTTGGTTGTGTAGCCCAAGTTGACAGATGCTTCTGAAAATTAGACCACTGGTGTAATTGCCTAAGCTTGAACTCCTGACTAATTCTTGCTGGAGGGGTAACTTGTAAGAGCAAGTTTGTCTTGTCACAGCTGGGAGAAGAAGCCTTAACTCTTCCAATGAGCGCTTCAACCACTAAGAGCCTCCCATTCACTGTCTTCTGATTAGTTCCAAACTCGAGTTTAAAGCTAGTCATAAGTTAATATAAGAGATAACAGGAATAAGTGCTCCTCGGATATTCAAATTTTATTTTTTTTCAGATTGTAGTTCCTCTGTACCAGCTTCACCTGGCTTGTAAGGGGACTATAGCAAAGCAAACTGACTTGAATTAATATTTTTTATAGTCAGTGAAATTAAGCTGAGGGCCAACTGGAAGATTTTGGTTCTACTGGAATAACAGCTCTGATTAGCTTGGGGCTAAATTACTAATTCCAGTGAGGGATTTTGAATTTTTCATTGGGCTTAATGTGCAAAGCCCTTAAATATTCTGTCATATTTAGTAATCTGAAATACCAGGACCCTGTGAATCTGTGTCTAGAAGGCTAAACCCCGCAAAAATAATGCTAAAGTTTTTGCTTTAATATTCTAAACTAAACAGATGTTGCCTTTACTGACATTTTCAGAGTCTTTACGTAGCAATAGTATATTATTTGAATATTTTTAAAGTGACAAGTTCTTCAGTGTTAAGATTTCAATGCAATTCAGTACACACAAACTTAGAGCATTGACACCAATTAACTCTTACCCAAAAGCTTTAATGTTTTCTGAATATTGTACTCTAATGATGGCAGCTTGGTGAGATGCTATTTCATGTTTGCTGTTTAGATATGTATCTACTGAAACGAATATAAATTGAGTTCTAGCTCTTGGTTAGTAATCTATTCAAGCTGTTAGCTTGAACTCTAAAATCTGGGGCTTTACAATTCAGGAGGGGGAAAGTGGACAATTTCAGCAATGATAAGAGGCATTGGTGAGCTAAATTAAATGGCTGATGATAATTGTGATAGCTCACAAAGAATGATGCTATGTTATTTACAAAAGCTCCTTTTTGCATGGAATCTGATGTCTTCTCCCATGAGCTTGCTTATAATTCATATTCCACTTTAATATGCCTGCAAAATGTGCTTTCTTTCTGTATACGTATTATTTTTAGGATGTTATGTTTCCTTGGTGCATACACAATGAGCCTGAAATCCTGTAGGAATGTGTTTAATTTGAAAGTTTTATCCTCTGGGCCTGGTTAATTCAAATAGGAGGCTCAGAACAGCGCTGCAGTGCCGGCAAGAATGTGGGAATGGCAAATCATCTGCACAAAGGCAGCAGAGAGCCCGGGTGGCTGCGGTGCCTGCGCTGGAAGGTGCCACTGTCCTCAAGATGTGCTCTCTGAAGCTGCTCTGCTTCCTCCTTTCCTCTGTCAGTGCTGGGAAATGAGGCTTTGGCCAGCTTTGCTTTCCTTCAAACCCTCAGCGTCGTTCCTCGGCATCTCATAATTGCAGCCGCCCCAGAGCCGCTCTCATCCCGTGGCGTGGTGCGTAGCAGGGAGCTGCCTGCCTCCCCTGCTGCTGATGCAATGCCTAGACAGGATTTGGAGAGGGTTTGCTGGATCTTTTAAAGCTGGAAAAAATGGAACTGTGGCCAGTTCAGGCCTCCGCCCTGTATTTTTTTGGTAGATGGAAGGAATACACTTGCTGAGCCCGTCCTAGCCCGAGATCAGTAAGCTGTGTTTGTTCTGTAGGAATGTGAGAGCCCAGGAATTCCAGTGTGCAGCCTGCTGGAAAGCGCTGCTGGCTCATGGGCAGCAGAGGGGAACGGGCCTTGCAACCATGGCTGGGGGAGAGAAATGAAAGGCATTTTTTATAATACCCTGGGCAGCATACGCAGGATGTTATGTCTGGCTTGGACTGGGCTGACGTGGTGCATCGGATTTTTTTCTTATAATGCTGGAAAAATAGCTATAAAGGAAATTCAGAGATAGAAATGGAACAAAATTAAAATGAAAAGCAAGCTTTATATTTCACAGTGAATAATTTGCAGCATCTTTCCTCAAAGAAATTGGGCTGCCACTAGAGATATGAAGCAAGCAGCATAAAATTTTCTGCAGATTTATAATCCACTTGAATATCCAAATTATGGCAGCCCCATTCTGTGAGTTGGGAAAAGGCACAGTTGTGGGTAGCTGTGGGGTGGGGTTAGGAGATGCCTTGAAGCAGCTCAGCTAAAGGAGAATTCCAACTGTGTGTTAGAAAAGAGGAGACAGTAGGGTGGAGAAAACGGATGAGAACTTCTGGCTTGTAGTTGGCCAAGGAACATCTGCAGGTTTGTACATGCTGGTGCAGGAAGGGAAGGTATTAGCTCCTTCCTTAAAAGGGGATGTGTGCTTACTGGAGTCATAGGCCCTTTTCTCCAAGTTCTTCTGAAGGGTGGAGTGGGTCCTATTACTTTTCCATTGCTGCTTGTGAGCAACTGGGGTTGAAACTTGCTTCCTTTCAGGAGAGGGGTTGCAGTCAGATTTTTCTCTGGTCTCTGATGGAAGACCTGTCTTCAGTTGGAGAGAGCACTCACCTGTACCCTTTTTGAAATACGTCTGTCTTCACTGGCTTTCATTTTTATGTGATGCAGGATGGGTTTCCTTTCTCTTCGAAATCCACATATACAGGCTCTGTGCAGTCCTTGCCCTCTGTGGAATTCACCAGTCACTCCCCAAAAAGTACCCTCTCTTTTTAGGAACACGAGTGTTGAAAAGCCAAGAGGTGTGCATATGTGGGGGAAATCCCAGTCAGTGCTATACACCTGATCAGTGGCTGTCAACTGCCTCATTTATTTCAGTGTATTAATAATGCAAGTCCCTGAGGCTGATTATTGTCTCTGGAGTTTGCTGTGTGCAAATGCTTTTCTATTCCGATGAATTCAGTAATCAAAGTCCCACTGGCAGGGCCAGTGCTGAGCAGCCCCTGGCTTAGAAAAAATAAACTGTGGTTTTTTTGGTTTTGGTTTTTTTTTTTTTTTTTCCTTTATTTAGGCTGGGACTTACATTGCCCAGGAATTTTTGTCCCTACTCCTGTTTTTCATATACAGTCTAGATAAGGAATGAAGGCTTTCTCTAGTATTTTTAAATACTAGGAGATAGAAGAGAATAAAAAAGCCATGCCATTATAGCTGCACCTTGCTTGAAAAGAAAATGCTTTTTCTGAAGAAAAAACAGACAAATTGTTCATTTGAGTTCATTGCCTCCTTCGGCTTTCAGAAGTCGCAGGGAAAGAGTTACTCTCCTTGGTTCCCTGGGAGTGTACACTGGGATTTCTAGCTCACATTTATTTTGCTGAGACTTTGGAGTCAAGTTTTTATATGTAGTTTTTGATGTAGGACCTAATTAGGCCCTACACATCTTAATACTTTTTGCTACATCTGCATTAAAGATGGCATTGCATATATTTGCATACAATTTACATTTAAAAGTTGGCCATGCTGTGTGCAATAATCATTTTAACAAAGTACCATTGACAGTCAATATACATATCCATGCAAAAGACGTGGGGGTTATGGGAACAAGCATACAAAAACATATGGGTGCACACTGCCGTCGTTGTCAAGCAGTTTGGAGAAATCAGGGGTTCTTTTTTAACACCATAAGTTCATTGGGGTATTTCCTACAAAAAACCAAGAGGAGCTTAAAGATTAGAGCTCGTGCTTTAACTACACCCTACGTGTGCAAGACTGAAACTGTTCCAGGACTCCAAAACATACCCCAACATCCGAGCCCCTACAACATGGGACGAGTGCCATTGCCAGTCTGGATGCTCAGGTGTGACATTCATTTGTGGCACTTCAGCTGGGCCCAATCTGAATTTAAATGGTAGCTGAAAATCAGATGCCTGGGAAGGTTTGAGGTTGTTGTATTTTCTTTTGGACATGTAAAAGATAGTTTGTTTACTAATTCGTTTTCAGAAGTACTGCCAATGGTCAGTGGTAGAAAATCCTGAGTGCTTTTTGGCGTTTTCCTGTGGAAGCACACTGGGTTGTTAAATTTTTCACTTCAATTAGGAGAGGAATCTACTAGTGGCAGGAAGTCAGCCAAAAACAAAAATGAAGTGGGTTACCTTGCAGGGCAAAGAATCTCTGTGTGTTGACACTTAGGCCAAACATTTAGTCCATGAGATGCAGATTTACATGTTGAATAGTCAATTAAAAAAGCATGCCAACAGAAGTGTCTCTGTTTTACTTGGCAAAACTCAGCTTGTTTTTTTGTTTGGGGGGGGTCAACATTTCTCATTTCATGGTTGTGATGATGTCAAAACCTTTTCAGACTTTTTAGCTGACCTTGAAGTCAGCTGGTGTTTAGGCAAGTAAAGATCAGAGGCATATTATTTTCCGACAGACTTCAGAGCTGATCTCTGGGGTGGAAACTGGGAGCTGGACTTTCATGCTACAGATAAGTTGTACGAAGCAGCAGAGTCAAATGTTAATTTATGTCTCGGTGGTTAAGTAATAGGAAAAATCAAGGAGGATGAATAAAATCTTCTACAATCTCTCATCTACAGGCAAATAGTTTCACTTCTTTGCATTAACTTATCTGTCTGCTTTCATCTGTGTAGACATCACAGGAAGCTGAGGTTTGGTAAGTTGGCAAGCTGATGAATTAAGGATTTGATTTTGCAATATTTAAGTTAACTGGCCTTTATCCATTGTCTTGGTCAGATGCTGTAGAAACCTGTGTTCCTCTGTTAAGTGGGGAACAGAATGAATCCTCCCTTTTGCAGTATTCCCAGATAAATTGAGAGGGTTTCTAAATCATTTACCCTCGTAAACTTGGTGTCACGAGTTTCTCCAGTCTGTTTGCTCCACAAATTGAGCACAACCGAACTCCTCTGAGAAGCTCTGAGCTGACCTACTGTTCCTACAGCAGTGTGAAATTGGCTGAGCCACTTCAGCACTGTACCTGCCCTTATCAAGCTGGGTTGTTAACTCTGTGTAACTGGTGTGATACTGGTGCAACTAACTGGGGATGACAATTGCAATGTGCAGTTTAATCAAGCAAGATTCTGTCTATACAGTGCCTTTATAAAAGCAAATATGTCATCATGTCAATAGTAATGATAATTCTGACACTAAGTACTTTGGATTGTCAGTGATGTGAATGTTTACATCTTAAAAAGTATGTGGGGGTGAAGATTTGCAGCGAGGTCAATACTTCAGAAATACTGACCTTAAGTCAAGGACTTTGGCCTGTTAGACTTTAGTGGTTTCCTGCTCCCTTCTCTGCACTGGGCTTCAGCTTCCCTGCAGAGGAACACACATGAGGTGTGTTTACACACCTGCATGAGGTGTGTAAAACCTGCTTTGCCTTTGCAAGTTTAGTGCAGCACCAAGTCGTGAGTCTTGATTCAGCTCCTGGATCTCTAATCTCTTGTGGCTGTGGGAAAACTTACCTGAAAATGCCTTGTTTTACTCCCCCCCCAAAATCCTACATTCTGTTTAAGTAATTTAATTATATATTAACTTTGTGCTCCCTGACATTCCTAATTTTTTTTTAATAACATCACCTCATCCAAAGGAATCAAAGAGCTTTTTTCAAAGGGGGCCTTTTCAGACAAAAGGCTTTCAGAATAGCTTTTCTGGAAGTGCATTCTACACCATATGAATTCTATAAAAATAAGTTCTGAAAACGATTTTCATATCTGCTTAGTAAAATATGAGCTTAGTTTCAAATCCCATGAACTCTGAAGTTTCCCCTCCTTAGAGAGTGCCCTTCTGAGGTAACATTTCTACTTTTATATTTACAGACAGACATTCTAATTATCTGGATGATGATAATGAATGTGCTGCTTATAACCTATTCTGTGAGGGTTGAAAAAGCTGGAGGGTGATTGTAGATACTGCTCTTGTCTTAAATGATGAGAAACTAAAACATGAGAGAAGAATGCAGAAAATGGAATATAAAAAATTCATGTTTTACTAATGAAAATCTTCCAGATTAAGCACAAAAATGAGAGGGAAAAGGAAAAGAAACTCCCACAGTAAACAACTGAGAGGTTTGAATCCTATGCAGAATGCTCTATGTATAATTGATGATTAGAATTTATTTTGATTGTGCTGCTCTTTTTCCTTTGTAGTACCAAAGCTTAACTGCACTGTAAAATTTGTCAGGAAGGAAATGAGTGGCTTTTAGGTTTCTGTTTTTCAGTACATATAAATACCAAATCTTTGTGGTTTTTGTCACCTGGAGAGTCTTTTTGGAAGGTTAATTACCATGAGTTTGCTATAGCTGTTGATACCAGCTATAAATAATTAGTTACATTGGTATTTAAAGTGCCATCCTTACAGATCAATTTTAGCAAAGCCCTGAAATCAGTTAGGCCCTTCATGGTATGCAAATACTGTTTCAGACTGTCAGCAGACTCAGGCAGGTGCCATGTATGTTTTGATACTTTATGCACATTTTTCTGTCCTGCACGTTTCTTAGTGCTGCCATGTGCCTGGGAGGATTGGAAGTATAAATTCAGGCTTTGGAGTAGTATTTAAGAACTAATAGTGAATTTCCCCAAAGAGAGGAAGTGTTGATTCCCAGATGCTGCCTGAAGGCTTCAAAATTTTCACCATTGTATAGTTGCCCAAATGAAGACATTTGAAAGTCTTTCTATGGAAGGAATATATGGGAGAGAAGGAGGGACCCCAGCCTCAGTTACCAAGGGGATCTGTGGCCATTGAGGTGGTCGGGGGCTGCAGCACTGGTCCATCAGGAGAGGCCCAGTGAGCTGGGCATGCTCAGCCTGCTCAGGGAAAAGGGAGATTCCAGGACAGGGTGGGACTCAGTGCGTTCTTCAGCTTTCTTGTGGGGGGCTGTAGAGGAGGGAGGGGACCTTTCCCAGGTACTGCACAGCAGGAGGACGAGAGGCAGCAGCTGCACACCCGCAGCAAGGGCCATCCCTGCTCGGGATGGGAGTGCTCGGGGACCTCGGTGGGTTTTTCAGGGAGGGTCTTGTGTCTCCAACCCTAAAGACTTTCAAATCCAATTGGCTGTGGCCCTGAGCAAGCTGAGCTAGCTTTGAACTTAGCACAGTCATTACTGGCCTATAGTGAAATAAAATTTTCTTCTTACAGTGTTTATAAATGGCATGTAACGTTTTTCAACGTCACGTGGCTCTTTTTGAATAAAAACCACTGCAAATTACTGGGTTTTATTTGGATTTAACACTAAACAGCCTTTGGCATTTAATAGCAAAGGAATGTTGTTGTTGCTGTAGCACATGCGCTCCCAAATGCTGGAAATATGGTGGCATATGTTCTTTTAGTGCATGTTTTAAGAATTGCTATTAACTTTTAAAAGGCAATATTTTGAAATTGTGAGAAATTAAGCACAAAATCTCATGGATCTTTTGTACTCATTTCATGCACAGTATAGAGATCCTTTGGGAATGCTGCCATTATTTCATAATTGCATCGCTTGGCTGTTACTCATTTAAACAGAGAGCCACATTTTTCCAAAATAGTTACTCTGACCTTTGGGCAATTAACATATGGCTCGTCAAAGAGGTGTTCAGCATTCCTTAGTATACTGCCTCTGATGCAGTCTGATGTGCTCTTAACACTGGGGGAAAAATTAAGTTTGTAGTGTATTCAATCTATGCAGCACACGGATCTCCAAGAGCTGTGGATAAATGTGTCTGAGGAGGGGGACTGCAAGGCTGCATCTAGTAGTGTGGGAATAGAAAGTAAGAGAAATCTCTACAGTGATTTGTGCTTAAATTTATGCTCTGAAACGATAGAAGCACAGGCTAAGCTGGGAATTTGTAAAATACTTGACAGCCTGTGCATTACCAGTCGGGAAGTATTTTAGAAGGCAGTTGAAATAGGGAGGTTTTGCATAGCTGTTTTCTACTTTTAGCTGTTTAATGCTTTAAATTGTTCCATGTTTAATTAGGCAGATTTGGTTTAAAAAATAAATAATTTGAAAATTTAACATGGAGAGGAAATTAGGAAATTGTGCTCAGGAAATGAGAGCACTATATTGCATCTGTTGGTCTCTCAGGTAAAGCTTCTGAACATTTTTTGGGTTGCATATGGACACATAGTTCCTAAAAAGTTCTAAGGGAGACAAGCTAGCAGTGTTTGCAGTTCATGTGTTGATTTATCTGCCTGCTTTTATTTATTTTCCATTCAGTTGTGCAAATTAATAAACTGGTAATCTTTTCGTGTCTGACCTGCTATAGCTGTATTTTTAAAAGCACTTCAGCTAATACGTCAAAATGCAAAGCAACACTGGCAAAAGAGGCCTTGTGACCACACTCTGCCCTTGCAGAACACTGCTGTACTCAGGACAGATGGATGCTTTGGATCTTTTAAATGTACTTCTGTTCATCATGTCTTGGTATTTTGCATGTAGTTTTATGGCTCTTTTACAGAGTTTGAGCTTTGAAAAAGGCCTTGCATTAATTCTGACATAAATTTTATCCTGTTACCTAAAAAAAGAGAAATTGTGGTGAAGGGAGTATATATAGCGTTGTTCAGAATTCAACAGCACGAGACTTTTGCAGTTAATTTATTTGTGCTTTTTACCCATGTTTTTGCTGTGTGCTTCAGTTTTATAAAGATCACTCTGGAGCTGGCTTGAAAGAACTTCACTTGATCCTTACACCTTGCATTGGCCTGGGGCCTTTTCCAAGCAAATGTCCTGACTGATGCTTGTTGAGGTATTTGTAGGTATCGAGGATTATTCAGAAGCATAAGTAGCCTTGAGGAAGAGAAAAGGTCACAAGCTTACTCTACAAAACAAGAAGAAAAGAAATGTATTTTTGTTGTTAAAATAGTGGAAATTCTTCTTTCCTTTCATATTTTCTTTGTTAATGGATGCTATGTCTTCTGTGTTTAACAGCAAATTAATCTTTCCTCTGTCAAGAAACGCTGTCAATACAAGTATGGATATAATAGGTCATTTACATAACGGAAGAAAATAGTGGAAATAGGCAAGAAAAAAAGGTGGTTTTGTTGTGTGTTGTGAGATGAGTGCTTGTGAGATATTCAGAAGTGTTACAAAATGACCACATTTTTTGCTGTGACGTCTGCAGAGCAGGAGGCTGCAGGTGCGGGGTTGTGCAGGCCTCGGGACGTGGCTGTGCACAGAGGGTCTGTGATCGCTGCACTGTGAGTGGCAGCACTCAGAACTCACTGGCGGGGGAGGTGGGACACTGCGAGTGCCCGGAGGCACTGCAGGATCTCACAGCACCCGCAAGGAGCCGGGGGGTGATGGGGAAACAGCAGGGGGAAATTCTGGTCAAAAGGAGAAAAATACATTTGTCTTGCTTCCCTTGCTGATCGTGTGGTGTTCCCTGCTTTGGGTCAGTGGGGTGCAAATAAAATGCGTCAGATCAGCTCTCTGGTTCATGTGTTTGTCTGTGACAACACCACTTCAGAAAAAGATACAAAGACCCTGCACAGCACATCAGTTCATCTCACCCTGCTCTCGGGGGCTGCATTAATTGTCTGTGCAGTGTCCCAAGGTTTCTCCTGCTCTGCTGGCCTTTGTGATGACTTGTGGCACTGAGTTCTGCCAGTTGTTCTGTGAGTTTGGCTGGGTCTCCTCCTGGTCTCTCCTGTGTAAAAGCATAAGCAGTTATATATTCTGTACCTTCTGTAAACTGCCAGTGTTTCATACATATTTCTATCCTATCGGATGATTTCTTTTCACATTCAAGATGCCCAAGTTTCTGAGGCATATGTGATTTCCTACAGTAAAATTTCATTATGCAACTGTCATGAATTTTGGGGTTTGCTCCTGCTGTAGGTAGAAACAACCCTTGGTAAACTGTTTTTTCTGTGTGAAAAGCCTTAGAATGAGGGAACATTTTTCTTATAAGTGGTGTCATGATACTTTGAGGTTTTTTGAGTTAAAACCAAAATGTTGAAAGAGAACAGTCAGTACAAAGCTTGTTCCACTAGAAACTGGGGGTGTGCCTCTGGTTTCACTTCTGTCCTTCTGTCAGTGTTCTTCCTCCCTGCTCTCCTCTTCCTACCTTTTCTCCCTGCCCTCCCACAACTTCCCCTGTACAGAGTGTGCCAGAGTCACTTCATTCTGGTCAGCCTTTCTTAAGCTTTCTGTGCATCTGGACTTAAAGAACAAGGCTGGCTGTACCTGGAGGCCACAGTAGGTGAGGCCCATCTCTTTAGTTCAGAGGAAGATCCTGCTTCCCAATGTCTCTTTTCTTTGTACTCAACAGCACTCTCTCAAAAATGTCTTCCACACAAAATTAGAAGCTAAGAGGAGTGGTGTTCTATGCCAAGGGAGCAGGGGATAAAAGGACTCAGAAATCCAGGCATCTGTTAATAGCTGTGCGACCAGATTGTTACATGACTTTGTGAAAGGCTTGTAACCTGTCTCTATCTCCTTTTCTGCTACTGGAAAATGTGTAAATAATACTTTTCTCACTATCTTAATTAGTAGATGCCCACAATGCATGAGAAAAAAAATTGCTGTTTTTCAGAGTTAATTGCAGTGATGTGCCAGAAGCCCATAAGCTCACCCTTCTGAGAATTGTCTGTACTGACTGCTGCCAAGTGTTTTCTTCAGGTCACAAATTTATGAAAACTCACAGCTGAATTCCTTATGTTGAATATTGCAGAAGATTTAAACAAACTACTTATCATGTCTGTATATCTCAGGAGATTAATGGTTAATCCAGAATGTAGCAAAGGTAGCCTCTTTTCTTCCATCTGGTATTCATTATCACAGTTAGCTTGAGTTTCATCCCAAAAGGACAAGCTGATCAGATCACCAACTTACATGGAACCCCTTATACTGTTGTTAGTTTGTTGCAGGTAACATCACTGCAATTTCTTATGCAGTTAATCTTAATTGTCAATTAATTTCCATTTTGAGAGTATCATTTGGAGCAGATCTGTCAGTTGTGAGAAGCCTGCCAGAATTGTGATCCTCATTGGTCTATAAATGTGTTTTTGGGTCATCTACATTACACCCCTAGCCAAAAGCTCCAGAGGTCTAGATTGTATCCTGGCAGTTGGACAGCAGGCAGGTGGCCATGGCTGACACAAGTCTCATTGGTGGCACTGACTTGTGCTCCCGTGTTAGGGCAAGACATTTGCCTTTTTCTAACCCTTCCCTCTGCTGTTGTTGGATGGTACTTTTCATCCCAAAGCATCGTCCCACCTTAGCACACCCTCCCTTCCACACCACCCTCTGTTGCTCCTTTGGGAGTGCAAGTCCAAGTGTTTGGATCCCCGCAGGTATTCAGGGCTCAGCAGTTACCACCTATGTGAAGCAGAGGAAGTACCTATGTAAGTAATAATTATGGGTGTTTACTCTCTGCTTCCAAGTGTCTCTTCTTGCTCATGGAGAGCTTTGCTAATGCATCAAGGTATGGCTGTTGCCCTTGCTGCTGCTACAGCTGCTTTCAGGGAGTGGCAGGTTGCCTGACTAGGTGAATAAAACAGAAAGAGGTGGAGGAGGGATTGTCAGATGCTCCAGGGTGCTCTACCAATACAGAAGTCAAGAAAGACACAAATTAAGATAGTGGAGAAACCAGTGGAGATGGCTGTAATCCTTATGAAGTAATTTGAGAGTAATGTTTTGAGTTTCAAGCCAAAGACTTTGTGACTGGTAGTGGAGGAGGAGACCAGAGTGATGATCTAATAGCTCCTGTCTGAGCTGGAGACAGTTTTTGCTTTGCACATTCAGAGGAGTATGAATAATGGCATTGCTGATATTACCCAGGTGCTAACCAGGGGTAGAAGTGGTGTCTTTTTATGGCAACCACTATATAGGATTTCTCTATACTAAAAAAAATGCAACAAGGGCTGTACTAGGTCAAATCAAGCCCAGTATCCTGTCTCAAACAGTAACTGTATGTCTAAGCCACTTAATATCAAATCAGACATGGTAGTTTTAAATTCAGTATGACCCGTTGGAGGAAATGGAAGCTTCCTTCCTTTTTATGAAACCATTCCTCTATTTCCTTCTCTGTGTATTATTTTAGCACACTCAGAAGCTCTCTGATGTTCAAGATGAAATTAACAGGATTCCCCCTGCTGTTCCTATTGAATTCAGTTAATATAATGAGTTGATTTTTAAATTAAACAAAATAAAACCTGCCATGTTACAGAAATACCACTGAGATCCCATAATTTCCACCTAATAACCAGTGTCTGTACTATGGGGTTATAACTTAAACGGTGGAGAGTATGTGTCTGTCAGACAACGTTAAGTATTTTTTGTAAGAACTTTGGACACGTAACTGGTCAGAAAAACAACGTGCCTGTGACATAAAAGTCAATAATTTTATCTCTAGTATGGTAAATTAATTTCCATGGGGCTTTCTTACTTTGTCTGTGTATGCTTAAAAATTCACAAGGTGTTTTCATGACTCAGATAACGTCCATTGTCTTACTGCTTGCTGAACCCAAAAACTTGTGAAGAGCTGTGGCTCAGGCTGCTGGCTCAGTGGAACATTCCCTGTGATGTTTATGGTAACACAAAAGGGTGCTGGAAGGGGTTGGGCCACACCTTCTGGCAGCACCATCCACTGCCGTCCCTACTTGTTCAGTATCTCTATTTTTGAATTCTTTTCTACACCTCTGCAGTTCTATCATATCATAAGGAAGTTTTGTCTTTTTTAAATTAGATTGTTTTGTTCTACCATCTGTTACTTCTCTGCCCACAGTGTTCGTTATCCATAAGTTCTCTTATGGTTTTTGTTTTCCATGTGCGTGTCTCCTTTTGTGGCCAAATGTAAAAGCCAGCTACAAACAAAATGTTTGTGTTCTCATTATGATTCAAGTATCCAGAGCCCTGAGGTCATAGGACACTGATATCCATCAGTGACTGCTGGATTTGCACCAAGAGACTGTCACTGCTCAACATTATAATTGCTTGTTTCTTAATTTAATTTTACACACTTAAGTTNTTTTTTTTTTTTTTTGCCCCTCTGCTGTTTCCCATGATATGCCTGCAAGAACTGCAAAGATTCGTGGCCTTGGGACTTGTTCAGACCTGGAAAAAGTGCAATATTTAGTTTTGCTGTTTGTTGTACTTGGTTCTGATCTCAAAAAGAGACAGGCCTAGTTGCGGGTTTGTAGGCTTGTTTACATTTTGAGAGGATTGTAGGGCTTGGATTTTGGTCCATCACTAATTGAAATCCCATTAAATGTAATGCCTGCTTTTGATGAATTTAAACTGTTGTTTGGTTGGTAACTTAACTCTGAGACATGGGGCTTTGGCACCAGAACCTGAGGTGATTGCATAAGCCCCTCTGAAATGAAACTGCTGAGTTACTGCTGATGCTTGCTCTTACATGAGAGTTTATTTAACATTTGGAGACTAATGTGTAGCTAATGTCATTACCATTCTTTCAGGCTTTATTTTTATAAAATACTAAAAAAATACCCTCTCAAGCACTACTTACAGGAAGTTATTTTTCTTTCCTGTAAAAAACCTCTGCAGGTTTCACGTGTTTTACAATTTTCCACCAGTCGAGTGGCACAAACATATTAACTCTTAACACTAGAGGGTTGCTCTTCCAGCTGAAAAATGGTTTGAAACATTAACTGTGATACAGGAAGTTGCTTTTCCAGTCTCTTAAGTGTTTCTAAATCTTTGATAGATTTTTATTTTTTAAAAATTCTTACCTCTCTTGCCCTCCCCAGAAATCCATCTGCAGCTCAGCTGCTCCTAACGGTCTTTGCAATCAAGGCCTGTTTAGATTTTGCTCATGAAACCAAGTGTGAAATCTATGGCCACAAGCCAATCCCTGTCCCATAAGGCTGAGACTGCTGAAGTCTTCTCAGAAGCTCAAAGAAAATGAAAGAGGAGAACAAGCTTGTATATTTATAAAAGTAGATCTCTGAATGGATTACTTTTGTTTAAGAACGGATTATTTGCAGGTCATCTCCAAGTGATTTAAATCTTGGCTGTAAGGTTCTCTTCTCACCTTGACAGGTTCAGGGCTGCTGAGAGAAGAGTGTGAAGAGTCAGGAACCTGGGGCTTCTCCTGCCATCTCGGTCACTGATGTGCTGGGTGGCCATGGGTGAATCATCTGACCAGTGTTTATCTCAGTCCCCACGCGTAGCTGGGCTGGTATTCTGTAGTATTTGAGGATCACTTGTTGGGAGTAAAACTGGCTTGCACCATGGTGATTTGGAGTGTAGGGTTAAAATCACAAGTGCTTGACAAATTGCAGTAACTCATAGAAATTTATGTGGCATCCCCAAAGGAACTTGGACTCCATTTGGGATACTAAATGTTTTGTCTGAGAAGTAGTACTGTAAATTCTTTGAGGCAGACATTCACTTACACTGGTACAGTGATTAGCTCCAGTGCAGCTTGGGCATGTTACCTTTAGTAAATAAGTTTCTTAGGGGCAGATCTCCAAATAAGAGGGTCCTGAGCATTTAGGTCAACAGAAAAGGTAATATGGAGAATTTTACAGTATCCTAGTGGTGAGAGATTCAATTATGTCTTATTTTTCTCAAAAACTTTCTCACCAGACCAAGTCTATCAAACAGCCTTGCCAAATTCCTTGCTATTGCCATGGAAATCATACTGTTTTATTGCTTGAAAATAGCATACTCCATTATGTGTGATGATATGAGTGTTTACAAAGGAAACCACAGTGCAGTCTGGAAACAGAAGGAAGTTTTGAGCAGGGAATGTTTTACAAGAAGCCTCGGAGCGTGGGTGCCAGCCCGCTGACCTACCTAGGCCGTTGTTCTGCACGTGCAGCTACTTTTCTCACACTGAAGTGTGGTCCTTGAAAGAAACTTCCTCGGCCCTGTGTGGTTGTTCAGAAGTGGTCAGCAGGCCCCAGGCTCCGTTTCCTCTTTGAGCTGAAATGTCAGGTCCTTCCTCTCAGGATTTAAGGAGTTTAATGCTTTTTTGGTCCTTGGTCCTTCTCAATTCCTTCTATATGTTTTTTCTTTCAAGCTTTCTTTCTCAGTGCTTGACAAGGACTGCTCTGTGTGGCTCCTTTTACTGTGGAATTAGGAAATTAGCAGAAGATGATGTTCTTTTCGCAAGACTTTAAAGACAAGGGTGGGTGAACAGTGCTAATATGGCGGTGGTTTTTATTTACACCTTCTTTGTGGTGTCACATGTTTGTTTTTCTTCCTCGGGGGATAAAAAGTACTAGATGAAGCAGGTGAAATATTTGAGGGAGAAAACTGCTTCAGTGAATGTGCTGCCTGGAAAGGGAAGTAGGTGCAGGGACAGGCATGGACTGTTCTCCACACGCTGTTCCCTCACAGGAGGCCCTTAGCTCAACCGAGGAGAGACAGACGAGAGCTCTGGAGCCAAACTGGGACTCCTGGCAAACATCGGAGCAGGCTGAAAATACCGCTCCGAGTTAGACACAGTGATACAGTTGGAGGTGTGACAACCCACACAGATCAGTTTGAGCAACTGTGCTGGGGAAAAGTGTTGGGTTTATCTCCTGTTAAATAAGACAACATGTCTAGCTCTGAGACAGGAGGGAGGATGGAATTGGCATGGGGAGCAGAGGGCATGAGGAAGAAGAAAATCTTCTCCAAGGTCACCTTTTACCACAGGGATGGGAGATTGAAGAGGACTTTTCTTGCTGCTTTTCATGGCTAAAGGCTGCTGCAATCCCGGCAAATCTCTCAGGAATAGTTCAGGAGGATCTGCTGCCATACCTGAGGCAGACAGTAATTTATCTGAGATACAGTATTCGGACTGCTAACAACCAGCTCAAATTGGCTTATTTTTTCACAATTGTCACAGAGCCAGCCACATTGTCTCAGCTGTGTGCCTCTGAACAGGGAAGTACAGACCCAGAAAAAGTTTTGGAGTCATTATTCTTCTGTGTTTCTTTTCCTCTCATCTTGTCCTTTTCTCTTTTTTACTCTCTTTTTTCTTCCCTTCAACTATGTTTATAGCTCTCCTTTCCTTTGTTACTTTGAAAACTTGGACTTTTTCCAGTCTCTTCTCCTACAGGGAGATGCTCTGTCCTGACAGTATCATGTTATAATATCCACTGATAAAGACCTGAAATTACCTAACTCTTACATTCTCTAAATCCCAGTGGAGCCCTTGCTAAAGTCTAGTATCTTTATGGCACCAAAGAGGGTTTTCTGCTGGAGTTGGGAGGGGAAGATGAGTTAAAGTGGCTGATGAAGCACTCCCTGTTGGGGTGGTGGTGGTTGAGTTATAAGTCTCACAAGCTCCTAGTCTTCCTTCTCCACAAAGGCATTTCTGTCAGGGTCTACACAAGGAAAAATTCTACCAAGAATGTCAACGAACTTCTGCTTGGGCTGTGTGGGATGTTATCAATAAGGACCAACACTGCAGCTGTGCTCTGACACCTTCACCTGCCAAGGACCCTATTGTCTCCTAGGTCTGGGATTGGTACCAGCTGACTTCTGGTTTGTACCCGAAGAGTGAGTCTGTCACTGAAAGGCCGTGTATCACACATCCACCACATGATACTGCTGGGGGGATGGTTACAGGGGTTTGCACAGCACTTCATGGTGAATGCAGGTGTTCTCAAAGGTCTCGTCAAGTTAGGTGACTTGTCCCAGGTCAACCAGCAGGTTAGAGACAAAGGAAGGAATACTATAAAAACATTCTTGGGCCCTAGAACAAATACTTCTGGGCATGATCTAAAGATTAGAATATGCCAACTCTCCTTTACAGCTCATTTCCCAGGGATCAGCAGGGAAGCCCCTCCCCTCCCCAAGTTTGCATCAATTGCTCAAAAAGGAAACTAACTGTTTGGGGTTTGATGGTAAAGGAGAAAGTTCCTATTCCCCTCCGTGACTGCAGTCAGAAATTTCTGACAGAGCTCTTGGAAAGTAATGTTATCCTGTGTTAAGGCAGTAACATTTTCTATGCTGTAATAGCTGCTGAGTGAGGTAGTGGTAGAACTGACAGGGTGATGATACTGGTGGTGTCTGGAGACAGCAGCTGTACAGCTGGCATGGTCACTAAAACAACAACTAGACAAAATCTTTGGGAGAAGCAAATGCAGTCACATGCCTGGGAGCGTTTACCATGGAAGATTTGTGCTGTAGGACTCGGTTGCAGGTGCTGTGACTCAGGTGTCACTCAGTCATGCGTCAAGCCCCAGTTTTGGCATCACGTTGGAAGGTCTTTAGGAAGCTGTGTTATAATGACAGTGGAGAACAGAAGTTCCTCCATGTGGAAAGCACTGTAAATGTACGTACCTGAAGCTTGAGATTTATTGGTAAAGTGAGTCTTAACTATAGAGGAACTGTAATAAGGGATGGTATTGTGTTTCTTGTCAACTTATTTCCACTACAGTGGTCCCTCAGCAGCATTGATGTGCCACTCTGCTGTCCTTGAAAGCACCTACCACTTTTTCTTTATGTTTCCTAGTGCCTATTTTGGTTTCTTGCTCTCACGCTCCTGTAAGTAAGCCTTTTATAATTTGTACAGATAAACTTAGACCAAGCACAAAGGGAATGTGTCATTGTTAAAAATAAAAAATACCAATTAGGTAACTTTAGGATGTACATGCACTCACTGTGTCTGTTAGGCAGAAAGAATTTATTGTCACATTTTATTCTAATTCAGTAAAGGGATGGCTCCCGGGTGATGTTTCTAGTGACAAAAGTTCTACAATCAAAATATTTCAATCCCAGTGACTTACGAGTTGTGAAATTCAGCTCAGTATTGTTGGGTGCACTCAATAGCCAACAGTCTTCTTGTAAAGATCTCTGTTAAGTAGCAGGATTTTTTATGATTTTGGTTTCGTGTGGGAAGGAGTTAATGAGATGATCCTTCTAGGACTTTTCCTATTTACAGCTACAAATGAGCTATTCTGCTCAAAGTTGGTAATGAATGCTTGCATTTAAAGAGAAAAAAAACCATTTTGATTTCCTGAGTGAAGCGAAATTCTTATTTGAGAGATTGTATTTTAATCCATCTTCCTTTCTAATTAAGGTGATTCTGAAAGCTGTTCAATTTCTGAATGGGCATGTATTAGTCAGTAAGGATCTCATTATGGAGTTACTCCCACTCCTAAATATATGCTTGGCAGTCTACTTTGCATTTCAGCTTCTTAGGTATTTTTATAACTTATTGCTAGAGTGTTGCAGTGGTGGAAAATTACTCATTTACTGGCTACTACTGATTAAGTTATTAGCCAGCCAGAACACACAATGAATATAATGTGGCCTGAGAGCAGCTGTTAACAGAAATCTTGAAACATGGGCTGTTAACTGGAAGACTGGTGGTTTAAGCACACCCAGGAACAGGTTTCCCTTTCCCTGCTCGTGGCAGGGGGGTTGAAACTAGGTGGTTGTTAAGGTCCCTTCCAACTCAAACCTTTCCATGGTTCTGTATTGTTAATACCAAGGTAATAAAGGAACCTGTTGTCTCACGTAAGTAAATGAAAGTTGACTCAAAATGTACCTGAACAATGATTTGGGATGTGTGTGGGAGAACGTGTGCTTCTGAAGGGTTTATGTCCAAGGCAAGATCTGGACAGTGGAGTTGCAGTGATCTGTGGTGGGCACCCTTCAGTTCCTTATGGGATCCTGCTGGGCAAGGGAGTGGGACCAGGCAAGCAGAAATACCTTTGTCAGGTCCTGGGACAGAGCAGAGGGATGTGCATAGCCAGGTTTGGCCCAGGCCTCCTGAAGATAGTTGTTTTCTTTTTGATAGCACCTTGAAGAGAACAGGTTGTTCTTATTTAACAGCCCTAGTTGCTGGCAAGGATTTTTAGTAGGTGCTACCAGAATTGCTTGTCTAAATCCCTTGAAAAATCAGTTTAAATCTGTTCACAGTAAAATCTGATTTTGTTGCTGTCCCTGTTATGGTTTGTGGTGAAGGAAATCAGTGTGATTTAAGATTCAATGCAGAGGACTGATAGAGATGAAGAAGATATAAGACAGTGATGTGGAAATGTGGAACAAGTCTGTGCGGTGAACAGTGCAGGCAAACCCTGCATATGAGCAATACACACATGGTAAGGAGCAGAACTCTGTGGAAAGGGAACTTGGGAACTCCTTACCCATTGACTCATTTCCAGACTCTTAATAAGATTTTAATAGGTTCTGTTCAAGCTGACTTCTTGAGGGATTGATGGAGAAAAACATAATTACCACAAATCCATAATGGTTCTGCATGTTGCAGCCTTCTGAATACAGGTGACAGAGGGGTGACCCTTGTCTTAACTGCTGTTCAGCAGGACGTGGCACCTTTCTCAGAGGTCATTTCTGGCTGTGCACGTGGCCCTGGGGACAGATGGGGTCAGTGGAACATTGCGGGATGTAACCACAGGGCTCATAGTGCAGGGGTGCACGCTGGGGTGGGAGCTTCCTGCTCACCGTGAGCACTCTGACTCTAAGGGGGCAAATAAAATCGACTTGTTCATATTATTTTGATCACTTCTGGTGTGGTGACATATGATAGCATCTTAGGATGTTAATGATGGAATCCACTTTCTTTTTCCACTTACTTCTGTGTCCCGAGGCACAGGGTTCCCATCATTGAGAAATTACATTTTTTGGTAGGAAATGGGTGTAATAGAAGCTACAATAGAGTAACACTTATTATGCTGTAAAGACCTTTAAAAATAACTCTTGTGCAAACTTAGACCAATCAAATAAAAGGAATTATTTCTAATGTATATGCTCTAAGTGGCAGCAAGTATTTTACGTATTAAGGAAGCATAAAACTTTCCTCTATTTATAGTGTCATTTAAACTTGCCTGGATGTAATGAGGTGTTTGATCACAGGCTAGAAGAGTGTGCTAGATGGAACAGTCTTTCCTATTTTCTTAAACATGTAAAATCTGGAGGAAAAACTTGAAGCACTTTAGTTGAGTCATCTGACACAGGAATAGGCTAAAGACTTTTGGAAGTCTGGCTGTAAATAGGATTATTTACCCTTTCCTGCCTCAGAGGATAGAGTTCTTTTCAGAGCCTTTGAGAATGTCGTATCTTAAATAGATGCTCAATTGTTATATTAAATAATATGAAACTATATGACAGTAAATACAATATAAGGAATGTGACCTTGGACTGCCTTTGAGGATGCAGTGTTCTCTGAGAAAAGCTTTTTCTTTTTCTTCTGCTATTAAAAATAATTCATATAGTGGAGCTGTGCCGTAGAATTGTTTATGTTGATATTCCAGTGTGTAGATTGTTTAAGCACATGCTTTCACCAAACACATGGGAAATGAGCATTTACAGAAGAAAGTGAGGGTAGTGAGTATTTTTTCCTCCCCCTTCTCTTTCAGTAAGTAGATTCTGCCAGCGGGCATACATACAGTTCTCTGTAATCCCGCTGTTCGGGGGTCAGGTTGTCACCCGGAGCAGTGGCAGAAGGGGAACTTTGCATACTCTTTACTGTATTTGCTGGAAAGCCTTTCTGGAATATTATTTAGATGTTATTTTGCTCATGCACTGGGTTTGAGTGGCAAGGTTTTGGTAGTGGGAGAAGGTGCCAGCAGCTGCCCCTGTGTCTGATAGAGCCAATGCCAGCTGGCTCCAGGAGGGAGCTGCTGCTGGCCGGGGCTGAGCCCATCAGCCACGATGGTCGTGCCTCTGGGATAACAGATCCACGAGGAGGAAAAACCCTGCACAACAGCAATGGCAGACGGGGAGGGGAGTGACAATATCTGGGAGAAACAGCTCTGCTCACACAAAGATCTGAGGGTGAGTCTGTTTGGCCTGTGTGCTAATTGGTGAGTGATTTCTCCCTGTCCTTATCTCAACCCATGAGACTTCCACTGTTGCACATTTGCACCAGTGTTATATGTACTGTCCACTGAAATCTGAATGTTGTTCTTTGCACATTTTGAATCGTCATTTCTTAAATATACACAGGGTAACCCAATTCTTTTGCTTTTAAAACCACTCGTGAAATAATCGTTTAAATACACAAAATCTTTAGGTAAGTGTAATATAGTTAAATGTCTTGACATTCAGATAAAGATTATAGCTGAGCTTCCAGAAACTATTCCATTATCTTTTCAGATCTTGCAAAGCAGGGATACTTTACAGTCCAGTACATTCAATGAGATGTTTCCAAATGACCAGTGTTAGCGGTATGACCAAAAAAAGAGAATTCTGTGTGACTTCTCTTAAAACAATATGCTTACTATAGTAACAAAGCAAAGTAATTACAGAATTCCAGATGCAAAAGTATGTGATTTTCTGAATGTCTCATAATTGAGAAGGTTTTTCTATACAGTCTGTGATCTGTAAGTATGTGAAAGATGCTTTGAGAGGAACATAAAATATCCAGCAAAGTACTTGCAAAATTTGCTCCAGATACTTTTTTCCTTATGGGTTTTATCTCTGATCATCTTGGTGTGTTTAAGTTATGGAGGAACTAGTTTACCATAGTTGAATTCTGATTGCCAAGATTGGGGAAGTCTTCCATGTGAAAAACACTTGAATGCCAGTTAATGCTGAAATATGTGGCTATTTGGAATCAGCTGAGCAGTTAAAAGACCTTCAACTTGTTGAGATCCAGAACCCAGTGCTATGTAAATACACAGCTCTTCCTAAGCTGACATCAAGGCATTTTAGGAGCAATTTGTGTTAGTTGTGCACTTCAACCCTGATCTGCCGTTGCAGATGATACTGTGGAGGAATAGGCAAACTCTTGACCCTTGCTGCATTTCAAGACCGGTTTTTTGATGTACCTGCTTCAAACTGTATTTGAATTGAACCTTGATGTAGATGATTGCTCAGGATGCCTTTAAAATCCAGCTTTGGCCTTGATAAGGAAGGGTGAAGGAAATGGGAAGAATCTTTTACTCTGTTTCTAAAAGTCAGAATGTTTTAGCGAATCCAGGCCCGATTTATGATGGTGGTGGACACTGGGTAGATCCCCATTAAGTTTCTCTAATACAAAAAGAACTAAAGTAGCATCGATTTTATACAGAGGGATAAAAGGTGCATATAACCCCTGCCTTGTTGATAATCTGCATCCATTAAAAATAATTCCTATGATTCTCATCCCATGTAAAATCAGAGCAGACTAAAGGGGCTTCATAGCTAGAAGAGATGGGCTGTAAGGAATCAGGACAATCAGGAATACAACAGGAGGAGCAGGAAAACAGAAGATGCAGAACATCATAGTGTCCACATCTGCTGGTGTCCTGTAGAACTCCTGAATATCATGGGCTTTTTTGTTTTGTTTATCCGGGTAATCCATGGGCTTCAGAACTGACGATGTTCTCATTGTGAATGACAAAGCTAGTTTAGATCAGATGTAGAGATTTCTGAAGTGGATTTCTCTCTCTTTATGCAGAACTGTTGGTAATTAAAACGTGTATTTTCCAACTGAGAGGAAATGTGGTTACTAATCAGGCTTAATTACTATACCATATTTATTAAGTAAAATATTTGTTTTATTTTAATTGTTATTTTACTTACTTAATAGCATTAAATAACCAAGTACATCTTAACAGTGGCTGTTTATGGCAATAGTAATTTATCCTTATGTGACTGCCTAAGCAGCTACTTGTTTTTCCCCTGTTGGAGATAAGAATGGTTTGAAGACATTTAATGCTGCTACATTAAATCTGTCGTGTGACCATTTCTCTTATTTCTAAAAGCAAGGTGATCACCTGTGACTGAATCCAGTTATAATCTGAATGCTTATTAGGAATATGAATTAGCAAACTGATTCTTTTGTAATTAGCAGTCAGGGATGAAAGACTTTGTTTACATCTTGGTTTACATTTATTTGGTGTTGCAACATTTGCAACACGTAAATATACCATGCTGATTTTATTTTTCCACTGTCCCCCTTTTGGTTACTCATGGTAAATGGCCTATTTAACTACGGGATGGCAGCACTCAGGTTCCTGTGACTGTTGGCTCACGAGTTCTTGTTAAGGAGGGTGTGAGTGAGTGTGAAGCTCTGAATAGCTGGGAGCTGACGGAGCCTGGCTCCCTCCCTCCTTCTGCCAGCCCTGCCCGGTGCTGTGCCTGTAGCCATCCCTCCCTCCATCCATCCCTCCATCCCTCCATCCATCCTGCAGCTGCAGCAGCAGGGGTGGCCGTCAGCCCCCAGCCGCCCCCCCGTGCTCCCTCCCCAGTTAATCCCACCATGTGCCTGCATGCTCAGCAAGGGGGATTACTTTAAGTCTGCATATTTTCATCTTTCCTGGGTCCAGGTCAATTTACTGGCTGGGCACAGTGAGCCAGGAACAGATTGGTGTGGTGCAGAAGCAGCCAGCTGAACTTTGATGAAAGGCAACGCATCAATTTGAGATGTTACGATGTTTACAGGTTCTGCTGGATAAATCACACACAATCCAGGCAAAATAAACAGCCAATTTTTCTTCTTTTCCTGCTTTGTGGCAAGGTGATTATATTTAAGAGAAGTGTAGGAATTTCCATCTTTCCAGTGACACCATATGAGAACCCGCTTAGCATTGAATAGTGACAGCAAATGCTGAAGTGGAAAAAATATTTTCATCCATCTGCGCTAATCTTCTTTTACTCCAAGATTTAACGGGGCGGGGGGTGGGGGAGAATGAGGGAGAGAGGAATCAGAAAAATCTTAAAAGCTTGGCTTAAGCTTTTAGCTTTGCCAGCTCATTCTCTAGTCAATGAAGAAAGTGCCAGACTTCTACATTTGTGGTGGGGATATTGGGATTTTATTTGAACAGGGATGCCTGCAGACTTTATTACCAAAAATAAATAACTAAATAACGGTCTCTAAGTGTGAAGGGAGGAAGGAAAAAGGCACAGCTGAGCAGAACTGATTGTTTTTTTAAAAACAGACTGGAATACACTGTGTACAACTGGAAAAAGCATTGTTGGAAAACTGTAGAAGTCTCCTGGCTATTTCTGTAGCTATGTAATTTAGGTCTTCTTATGCCATCAAATCTATGATCATCCATGTTATTGTGAACTGCACAGATCTGTGCCGTGCTGATCAGACAACAAAGACAGAAGGATTTAGATCTTGCAACTTGTGATGTCTTTGCTTTTACCTTGTTAGATACCACATTCTCAAGGAGTTTTTCAGCTAGGAAAACCTAGAGTACTTTACTCCTTTTTTAAGCATTGGATCAGATCTGAGTCTCATCTTGCTTACTCAGTAACAGTCTTTCCTACCCAACTGCGAGGCTGTCCTTGCAGCCGTAGGGAAGTGTTACATTTTATAGTGGCATGGGCAAATCTTTGTAGAATTCTAAGAAAATCAGACGATAGCTAAGAAAGGTTTTGTTGTTGTGACATACAATGAATTCATAACAAAATTGCTGGGAAAGAAAAAACATTGAAAATGGCCAACTTTTCAGAAGTCAGTCTCTCTTCTCCCTCAGGGTGGGTCAGCTAAAAATATTTCTGTGTTTTTCTACTCAAAGGAAGGCCCAAGCAAAGAACCAGAGGTAGGATAACAGGAACAGAAACATCCGTTTGAATTAATCTTTGGCAAAATAAGTCTCCATTCCATATAATATATTTTAAATGTTGTTTTAGTTTGGATGTTTTCATCTTTCCACATTTCTGCTCTTTTCTTAATGTTAGCTGGGGGGGATTTTTCTGCATTCTGTTTGGCTGTGTGTATTTCACTGGATATTTCTGCTTCCTCTTTCCTTCTGGCAAGGAACACAAGAAGACTTACCTTGAAATTCAGCTTTGAGGCCTCTGGGCAGTTGTGTTGTTTCTGTGGGGGTTGTTTGGGTTTTTTGTTGTTTGAGGGTTTTTTTTCTTTTATTAAGTAGGTTTTTTTCATCCCCACTAATGAAGAAGTGAAATAATGGCTCAGGTTTAATGGAAAAAAATAGCATAATAGATACATCAGTGTTACAGATTTAGACAGAGGTAGTAAAGCAGCAAGGCAGTGTAATAGCTGTGTTTCAGATAGGCTTGAAACTTGAAATCATGCACGTGCAATGAGTCCTGATGAGTTTTGTGATGGTTTGTTTTTCGAAGTGATTTTCAAGTAGTCGTGAAACAAGACTCCTGGATTTTCCCATGTGCAGTAAATATTTGAACTTGAGGATTTTGGCATCTTAAGCTACTGCAGATTGCACATGTAGACTGAGAGGTTATTTTTGAAAAAATGTCTTATTTCATGTTATTCAGTTAAGTTGCAATTTTCATCAACATCATTAGTATATGTTTTAACTTGGGTAGCTTTGGTACAACCAAAATAATTTCAAATAGGTTATGTACTAACAAAGTGGGCTGATCTTAGCCTTAGTCTGAATTCCCAGGAGTGTGAGACTTTTTTATGTGATGACAACCCCATTAAAAAAGGGATACTTCTCTACTGCAGTGCCTGTTGGCGAAATAGAGTCCTGGGACCTGGTTGATTTTGCTACACTGACTACTGGTTTGAGAATTTGCATTGCACCACTACTAAGACATACAGTTTCAGGGCACAAAGGGGAGTTCTTTGGTTCTTTCTGTGCAATGGGAGACACATAGGGAAACATTTCTCTTCTCGCTTTCATGCAGTAATACCTGCTGTTTAATTTACCTTGGCTTTAAAAATGTCAATATTTTAAGCGCTCTTAGCATTGTGACCCACAGTTGGTGGGCCACATTTTCTGCTGTGTATTTTCATTTTGCTTGGTGAAGTAAAGATCATATCTAACATAGGATATAGAATTACCCAGTGCTGCCCTTCAATTCACTGCTTAGTCTATCAGCTGGTCCCACCTGACTGTTGTTTTCTAAGAAAGTTAGAAATAAAATGCTTTCTTTTGAATGTTTGAAGGTGTAATTTTGTATTTTTGCTGTTCCTCCCTGAAGAGGAATGCCAAGAAAATTGTCTCAAAATCAAGTTGTGAGGTTCCTGTAGTTCACTACTAAGAGTAGGATCACTCACATCACTTAAGTGCAGGAAGGGAGTTTGATTCTGTGCCAGAAGGTAAAGCCTTCTGCTTTTTTTCCTTCTTCTTCTTGCCTTGCCCTGGGAGGCTTTGGGCTCCTTGGGACTGAGGTGTTGATTGTTTTCTGCTCATTTTTGTTGCCCAGAGAACTGAGGTTGCCGTCCTGACAAGACTAAGACACCCCTGCAATGCAAATACCTACTGGAGAATTTCACTTGGTCATTCAGAGACATCTTACTGTCACTTCAGTTGTATTTCAGACATCACTTATGCCATTGCCCAGCCTACCATCACTTCCTTCCCCTCCTTTGGATGATACTCAGAAGAATAATATTGTCATGCATTCAGGACTTCAAGGTCCAATTTTGACAGTAAAAAAGTATAATTGCATTTGAAAGAATTTGTATTCAGGACATGAACAGAGGGGGAAATGTGTGTGTGGGTTTTGCTTTTATTCCAAACCTACAGCAGGTGTGACAGATTTGTTTGTTTATTTGATTGATTTTTGGGGTTTTTTTGTTTCTTTATTTTTCGGCGGGGTTTTTGGGGGGGGGCTTGGGGGTCTGATATCAGCCCAGGAAAACAATCTAGCTAGTAATTGCCACGTAGTCTTTGATTAAACCACTGTTTTCAATATTTGTTTGCTTTTGCTGAGAGCTTTGTAAACCTCTGTTCTCATTCTTTTGGTGCTAATCTGAGTCTTTGTGCTTTTGGGACAAACAGTCTGAAGGTTGATGTTTTGCCAAAATGAACACTAGAGCACTTGCAAAACGAATTAAAATGAGAACTAACGAAAGCCACTTTGCTTCTGAATGAGGAGTCTTTCAAAGAATTCAATGATCTTTAATACATAGTAATTTTCACTTTAGTTAATTTGATTTAACTTGAATTGAATGAGGCTGTGCAAACAAGCACCAAGTCCCATTGATTTTCTGTGGGACTCAAGCTCTTAAAGTACTTGCAAAAACGATAAGGGTGCATTTGAAAATGTTGACTGCTCTTGTCCTTGGCTTAAGAAGCACTTCAAAAATACTGTGTTTAGCTTTTATAGTACCTTCGACAGTTATCCACTTCTATTTTAAGATTTTCTTTCTCGTCATTATGGGATCCATCATGGCCACTCAGAAGCTGATGATGCCACCGGCTTGGAATTCAGCTCCAAAAGCTGCAGCCCCCACATATCAAAGGAAGTTATCCTCATGTGCATAACATAATTAGGCTGCTGGAAGAAAGAGTGTAGGAGAGCCTTGGTACAACATTTTCATCCCTTGTTCTTGTAAAAATTAGCTGGGTTCTGGGTTATGTATTTACACCACTGATGGAGATACTTTTCAGCTGAAAAAATGAATTGCACATCTACTACATAGACATGTCTGTTTTCTGTCTGCTTTCTGTTTGCATAGATTGTAGGTGTATGGAAATTTTATTCACTGTCCTGTTACTATTAACAATGATTTTAGTGTTTATGAAAGGCTTTGTGATGGATTGGACTGGAGTAGAGATTTACAGAGCTACAACTGCACGATGACATGAGGAGGAATGAAGGAAGGAGTGTTGCAGCAAATGGAGTTTGTGATACTGTGTGTAATAAGGCAGGAAATCCATATACTGTTAGTTAGCTAACAGTTGGTCATGGGTAATTGAATAATTGGTCCTGCACATGGCTGGAAGGCCATGCTGTTAATTACTAATTTCTTTGCAAGATATAGAGCATCTGCTTGCTTTGTTTAGTTTTAATACTCAGTGGTTGACAGAACACCTTCTGGGCTGTTTGCTTAGATCCCTGAGATACTTATCAAAGCCATTTCTATTCTAACAAGCCATGTATCTGGATGCAGTGACTTGAGGATCATTTGTAGGTTACTGCTCTCTCCAGTGTTGTTTTCTATGGCAAGCACAAAGGTAATAGTGAGTACACTCAGAGGAGGTACCTTGAGATGTCACCTTAGCTATTCCTGGGCCTGAATGGAACAACTTCATCTGGAAATCATTCCTGACTAGCAGATGTGTGCCCACCTGAACTCCAGAGATGGACACTTTTTAGTTGTTTAGGTAATCCATGCCCAGGTATTTCTGATGTGTGATCCAAATTTGCTCTGTTGAAGATCAAGCTCAGTACTTGCAGTGCTGTCCTCAGGTGTCAGGGAGGAAAAGGTGACAACTCTTTGGCAAGCTCTCAGTTATTTAGAGGCTCATGTAATATTTACCCAGTCTTGTTGGTATCTAGACCACGAATCAAATAGTTTTTTCGATGTTTCCTTATGTCCATATTTCCTACTCCTCTGACATCTTTCCAGGCAAGCAGCACCTTTCTTTCAGTTGCTTTTAGAAGCAGATCCTCCCCAAAGAGTCCTTCTGCAGCTGCTTACACCACCTAACTGAGCATTTTGCCTTCATCCTTGCTGAATTGCCATTCATTTCAAATCACTTTAATTCTCCTCTTTATTCATGCTGCTTGTGACCCCTCTCACCTTTAGACTGTTGACACAGTAAAATTATTGTGAAATACTGCTACTAAGTGACCGTTTCCTAAACAACACCAACGGAAGACTTAGTCCAGCTGGTGAAAACACGTCTTCCTAGCATAGCAACATTTCTTTCTTCCCCAGACAGTTGTTATCCTCCTAAAAAGTTCATGCTTAGATAGCTTGAATCTGGCCCTTCCAACCTTTCCATAGTTTCAGTGGTCTAATTGGAACCAGTGTAGGACTGGTTCATAATTCATGTGCAAGGGACAGTATGTCTGGGTTTGGTGTGTATTTGCTGTTTCCTACTGATAAGGCAAGGATTCATCAGTTGTATGGATCTGTCCTGTGCTAAGCCAGAAGTCCTTAGGGTAACATACCTGTGTGTTGTGTCTCAAGACTCATCTTTTAAATATGTTTCTGTCCTCCCTGGTTTTGCTCCTGCTTGGTACCTTAGGTGTCATTTAGAAAAAATACCTCTTTTTCCTGCATTAACAGTGTAGGGAAAAAAATTATCCTTAGGAAATGACTTTCAATACATTGTTTACCAGAGAAACCTTTCACAGATGACTACTCATTAAAAGAATTTAGCAGTTAGTCTTAATATTGGCATCAACATTCATAAGTCAGAAAAACTGAAAAATACATGATGTATGTTAGCTTGAAGCATCTTGACCATGATGAGAATTGAGATGGGCATTGTAACTGTAAAACACTGAGGAGAGAAAGATCATAAGGGCTGTAATACCACACTTTTACATGTGCTCGTATATCCCTTGTAAGCTTTTATTGTGTAACATTTGAAAATGCCACATTAGTAAATGGATATGAGTCTCCATAGTTTCAATTTCTAAGTAATTGTCTTTTCTAGATAATGACAGAGAAAAAATGCAGAAAGCACTCCTCTGTGGCCATAAGCATTGTTCTCTGCCAGCAGAGCTCTCCCTGCATCAGATTCCAATGAGCTCAGACAAGCAAATAGTGCCAGGGACCAGGTACTCCCCCAGCTCTCGACAAGGCACCACTGGGGGTGGGAGAAGAGAAGACTTGGGTGGCTCCAATTAACGACAGACTGATGAGATGGCTGGAAGAAAGCAAGAGACCATGACCTGATTCTGTGCTTGATGACAGAGGTGGATTTGTAAATAAAATACCTAAGGTTGATCTTTGATTATTATCAGTCAAGACAGAGAAGGGAAAAAAACTCCAAAACACAAAAGCCAACCTTGAAGCATTCATTTAGGCACTCTTAAAAGCAAAACAAAATTAAAATCACTCCTTGATCGTGAGTCACTGACATGATTGTGAGATAAGACTGAGTTTGATTGTGAGATAAGACTAAGTTAGTATTTGGGAAAAGCATTATTAATAGATCTAATGAGACAATAAAACAATTGAAACCACTCCTCATAAACTTAATTTTTAAATTTAAAATTACATAAATTGCTTATATAAAAACTATAAGAAAATCTATTGAAATCTCTGTCATTAAAAATGTAAATGTAGTCAAGAAAGTAAAAATGCCAAGGCTTTATCTGAGGCTTCAGATGAATTAGTTTTGCAATACTTAGTATTTTTTAGAGCCTCTAGAGCAGTATTCATTTGCCTGAGCACTTTAGTTATGGCAAAAGTCTGTAGATTGCAGACCTTCTTGTGTTGGATTTTTTTTTTCAAATTGTAGTAAACAAGAAGTTACGATTAGCAAGTGGCTTGTTGGAATTACTGCACAGCTTTCTAGAGAAGCTGTAATTTGTAAATGAGGCTTGTGAATATGGGAATGGACCCGGTCTCAGCTGTGCTGCTGTAATTAGCCTGCAGAAGCGTGCGTTGTGATGCAGCCCAGCCCAAATCAGTGGTTCGCCCGTCTTGCTCTCTTATGTCTTCCTGGTGATTGGAAGAGGCCCAGGTAAAACCTACATTGATGGTAGGGCACAGAGTATCTTACTTGATTACTGGTAGCTTATAGTTGTACAGAACGGTACATTTTTTTTTTTTTTTTTTTTTTTTCTGAAGGTGGGTGGTGTATCTGGGAAAAAAAGCTTCATGAGAAACTTGCCCCAGCTTGTGTATAGGTTACTGACCACAGCTGCTTGGCTCTTGGTGCAGGATTAATGGATCCTGTTCGTCATCAAACCTTGGATGGGACTAATAATACCAAAAAAAGAAAAAAATGCACTTTCTAATATAGTAGTTCGATTAGTAATTAAATAGGAATTAAGTTGTTAAACAGTTATTAAAAATTTGTAGGAATATCTGCCAGCTCTGCTAGCCTCATGGATGGGGAATCAGTACTGTAAGGAAAAATTTGTGATCTCCTGCATATATATCTTCTTGGTCTCAATTTAGCAACTTCCCTTACTCAATTTAGTAAGCCCCCTTACAGCACTACAAACGAGTTTAGTGTTCTCTGGAGGCCTTTCTGGATATGACAGCCATACAAAATGCAGGCTCTGACAGCAGAGAGGGTTTCCTTCCTGCTCAGAGGAAGGGCTGCCCTCTTCACACTGCACAAAGTTGAGCGAGGAGTGGGGATGCAAGAGGAAATCTGTGGGGCAGTTTAATGGTAAATGCGGGCTTGAAGCAGCATCAGCATTATCACTTAGAACTAGAGGACGGTCTCCAGAAAACCTTCCATCCTGCTGTTATAAATTCACCTTAATGAGCAGCAAACAAAAGGTTGCCAAGGATGGTTGTGACTGATTGCTGACAAAGTTGTGGTTGCTGCAGCTGGCCAGGCTCCTGCTGGCAAAAGACATAATATGTATTGCTACAGGTCATATAATGGTAAATGAACGCTTGCTGCCTCTGTGGCAAGTGGATTGATTATTGTGTCCACCTCCAAACAGGTCTGCCTTTGTTTTACAAGTAAATGTATTTGTTCCTGCTGTGCTGAAGTCAGAAGATGAGCTCAGATACACAGAGCTCAAAGCAATAGTTATGTGTACAGGAGCTTGTTTCAGCTTTTACAAAATGGCTTATCACATGCATGTATATAAACAAAGAACTGCGTGTAAATGTACATTATATTTTCTTGTAAAAGTGATTTTATTTTTCATGGGTCAATGTACCTTAGAATATTGGTCTAAGATAACAGACAATATTTGATTGTAGGCACTGGCTTCATGTCATAATGTGTCGTCTGATGAAAAGGTCTCCATTGATAAATACTATTCTTGATACATTTTAGCTTTCTTAGTATACTTGTAAAAAAGAGAAGTGCAAGAAAGCTTACTTTTAAAAAATTTTCAATTTGGAGCCCAAGATGTACAGATCTTGTTTTAACTGAAATGCAGCATCCATTGCCTAAAATGGGAATTTGAGTATTTCCACAAGTACTGTTTATTGCTGTGCAACCAGAAAGGAAGGAAGAATGCTGTCACCCGAGAGGCATGGCCAGTGAGATTTCTGGGGTGTGGGGGAGACAGGCATGCTTAAATCAGCACTAGCCCTGGTACCACTCAGTCTGATTTGGGGAATAAACCACTTGAAATAATGATCAATGCTTCACTGGGTTAAATACATGTGGTAATGGCCTCCCTAGCTATAGCCAGTTCAGGATGTGGCCTGGTGCAGTTCAAGGCCCAGTTCTGCTTGCTGTGGCACCTTTGTCTCAGGTATCTGCTTGGGCTACCAGACTGTCAGCTGTTCTACGAAAGCACTTCTGCAGCGTTCCCAAGGCTTTCATCTTTCTTCCAATACAGAATGGAAAGTATTTTCCAACTCTTAAATGAAAAACACTTCTTGTTTTTGTGCCAGCCACAACTGTAACTTCTGGCAAGAGTCAGTTTGGACTCCAGTCAGCACCAGGATCAGGGAGAAGAGAGAAGTGGCCTAAAGCTTGATCTGCCACCCACCTCCAGAGCTGTGTCAGGCATGCTGGGACCTAAGCCCTGCATGTGTTGTGCATGTGCTCCCCTTAATTAAGTCTGACAGGGGGCTGAGAGATAACATGCTCTGATGAAAAGATTTTCTTAGAACATGGTGGGGCTTTTTTTTCCAGTTAAAGGCATTGGTACAATTCCTTCACATGTTTATCCCTATGCATATTTACATATACCTGATGTGTATCCTGCAAATCCAAATATTTTGCAGATTGTGTCTCTGAGCTGTTTGTAATGAGGCATTTTTTGGATGGTTTTTTTTGGCTCTGTCTAGAAATCCTTGCTCAGGATCCTACACGTTCTCGTATGCTAACATGGAGCATATTTGCCATGTGCAAAATTGGGCTGAGGTGCTTGTACTGCAGTGAAAATGGCCTAGCTCTGAATTATCAGAGGTGTATAAGGAGCTGATGTCCTTGCTGTGTTACTGGAAAGCAATTTTTCTCCAGAATTTGTCTGCCAAGTGATTTTTAGATTGTGTTAGGTAAGAACCAGGAGCTACATCCAACATCTTAGATTTAATTGCTTTTAGAAGTATTTCTAATGTGGAACAACTCTGTCTTGTAGGAAACTGGTAGTAAATTATGTGAGGGAGTGGAGACTCAAACAAACCAGGGCAACCTTTAGAACAAAGCAGAAGAAATGCTTGCCTGGATCTGTGTCAGTGGGAGGCCACTGTGACCCCACAGCAGTTAATTTGTTTAGCATGTTGCTGCTGTTATGCTAATTAGGTATCTCTTGAACCAAGTAACTGTCAGTTCCAAGTTTCAAAACTTCTTTCTTTCTCTTAAGAAAGAAAAAATAAAGGAAAAGGCAGATGAAAGTTTCTTGCAAGTGTACAATTCTAGGCTGCCTGTGCCTTTCTCTGTGCTTGGCTTTTGCAGCCACTACAGAGCTCATTTTCTTTTTTTAATAAAAACACTGTGATAGCACTAGGTCAATCTCAAAAGCACAAAATTAACAGAACTGTATTAAATTACAAGGGTTTCAATGCTTAAAAGAAATGGACAGTTTTGCTGAGGAAGGGCCTCTGCTTGTGAGCTGAATGTTCTTCAGAGAGGTCAGGGAGCGTACTGACTTTTCAAACCTGTAGGATAACAGGTTAGGGGGTTGACATTTACTGTCAAAACATTTTTTGGTCAGTCCAAAGATCAAGGAGTAAAATGCTTTGGTCTTGATATTTTTTTCCAGCAGATATTTCTATCACATCCAGGTAGTTTTGGGGGATTTTTTTATGTTCTACTGTTGAGCTTTCTGCTTCTCCTTCTGTATCACACTTAAAAGACTGCTAAGTACGTATCACTCCAGTATGACAGTTCGGAGGTTTTTTTGTATTAGCACTCCAAAAAAGGAATTACTTTTAAGTTACCTTCAGTCTCAGCACTGGTAGAATTGTGCCAGTTTGCGTTCTGAATGTCAAACTCTAGTTGCTGGCAATGATAAATCTTCATGCCTGGTTCAGACTGTTACAGGCAGCACGCCTTCTTGCAGACATCAAATTCAGGTGCAGCTGAATTTGCCTTCATACTTGTGTGCTGAAAATTCCAGTTTGGATCTATGAGTCTCCATTTCAGGCCTGTAAATGTTGTACTTTGTGTTCACAAGGAAGACACAAATCTGCAGTTTGTATTTGAAGTGTAATGCCACAGTGGTGTAAATATGGAGCAGTGAGATTGGTTTAGCTTTTTACCCTTGCACAGGGGTAAAGCCAGCTCTCAATCTTGTTTGAGAGACTGTCTGCTGCCTCAGTCTTACATTGCTACCTTGGGTGTCCAAAATGGCTTTAGTAGCTTCATATCCAGTTGGGCCTTGTAAGAACGGCCTTTGAGCTGATGATTTTTAATTTATGTAAAGGACTTGGCCATGAGAAAAATTCCCCTCCATAAAATGCACTGGTAGCCACCAATTGCCCTTCCTATTGGAGGCAAGTGTGAGGTGAAAGCCGAGCTAAGTAAGACTGCAGTAGTAGTAATTACCTAGGTGCTTGTTTAACCAGGCAGCAAGTAATGAAGTCAGGAACTGTAATGTCACATCAACTACATTACCTCATTTTCTTCTCTTGCAGACACAGGGAGGTTAAAAATAATGAGCCTGTCTGCCTCTCCCCATACCCCTGAGCACACTGAATCACAAGCACCTTCTTTCTAAAACAAATTTATTTCTTGCCTGCCTCCTTCCCAACAAAGACTTGCCTGTGATGAATACCAGACTTCACAGCATATTTGTCAAAGTGGTACACCTGTGAGGGTTCCAGCACAAGATAAATTTTGGCAGGCCAAGGGAGTAGAGGGAGGTACCAGGCAAGGAATAAATCTTTGTGTGTTACACCAGACTGTGAATGAGCGTTCTCCTCCTAAGAACCGCTCCTCTGACAAGTTATGATAAATTACACTCTTTGTTGACACCTTCATCGTGTTATTTATGGCTCGTTAATTGAACCGAAAAGGAGACTTGTAGCACAGCAGGAGGATCGTACAATACTTTTCCACTAGGCTGGAACCTGAACCAAAGAACAAAAAAGGGGAGGAAAAAGATAAACTAATGTATGCATGTGTGTACTCTTCACTGAAAAGAACTGGTTGCTGTGAGAGACCAGTCCAGAACTGCAGCAACTGGTCCCAGTCCTCTCAGGAACATTCCCTTTCAGTCCCCCTGGGTGTCCCAGATAGGAGTCTGGATGTTTGTCTTGTGTTTCCACCTTTAATCCTTGTATCTGTGCTGCTCTGTGCATTGCTGAAGTGTGGGTTATCAATCCCATGTGAAGGCAAGCATCCCACCTGTGTTTCTGAACTTGACTATCCCTCTCTTCCCTAACAGCAGTTTTCCCTGCTTTTTCCTAGTGATAACACAGTGGGTGAAAAAGAAGGATGGTGGTGTGACACCACAAAAGTATCACATTTGTACAGCAACACAAAATTCTGGTTTTTTGGGGCAATATATCCCTAAATCAGAAACACTTATTTGGGGAACCTTCCAGCTCTCTGCCAGTGCTAAGGGCAAGGTCTTTTTACCAAACATCCTATCGTGGCAGAATAGGCAGGCATTTTCTCTGAGAAGGAGTAGTGTAAACAGGAAAGGGAGAGGTACAGGATCTGAGCGGGTGGCTCTCTACACTTGTTGTGCAAGAGTTGTCTGCAGGAAATATAGCTGTAAGTCATTGTGGGGGATGATAAAAGAGAGAACAAATTCTTCAGCGGATAAATACTGAGGCAGACAGCCTTGTTTCTGTGAAGAATTATAGATTTGATGCTGAGTCTGAAATGGTTCTAACAAGCTCTGTCCTGAAAGAAAATTAAGTAAACTGGTGCCTGAGAGTATTTATCATGCATGGGTATTTTGAGAAAAAACTAGAATGCTCCAAGAAAGGAGCATGTTTTCCTATTAAAGGCTTCTGAGACAATCATTCAGCTCCTTGTTGGAGAATACTATCTGAAATTTTCACATTTCCATGGCAGTATGAGCAGCATCATTTATGGATTTGCTGTTCAGGCTCCTCTCAAAAGAGCCAGGTCCTTCTGTACTGGCAAGGTTGAGAGTTAAACTAGCGAGTGACAGGTCCCTTGTTAGTGGGGTCTAGAAGAGGTTGGGCTGGGTGTCAGGAGATCTGAGATTCATTCTGGTTTAGTTCCTTAATCAGCTTTGTAGGTACAGTCAAACTCCTTGGACCTCACGGCTTTGGTGAGTGTCTTTTTTTCAGGTGTGAAATAAAGCTTTACTTTTGCCTTAGCTAGAGATTGAGCAAGTGGTTTGGCAGGGATAGAGTTTAGCCAGGTAATGAAAATGAATTCCTCTTCTGATAGCTTTCCAGCCTCCCAAGTGAAATACAGGTGCAGTGCCTTTATGTTCCCCTTTAGGATTTCCTGGTGTAGGGGGAGCCTCTCCTGTGTGCCATTCTGTCAGTGGGGATGACACTGTGTTTTGCCAAGCTTTTGGTAAGTGACGCCCAATTCCTGTGGATGCTGCCCCCTGGAAAATTGGTTGTGTCCCTGAGTGGACCAGTGGCCACTGTGGCTGGGCCTGGGATGTCCGTGGTTTCCGTGGGATTCTCCATGCAGTGTGCGCGGTGCTGTTTGCCGAGCGCTGCCCGTGCGCTGGCTGAAGGCTCTGCTGGGACAGGTGAGGGCTCTGCTGGGGACAGGTGAAGGCTCTGCTGGGACAGCTGAAGGCTCTGCTGGGACAGGGGCGCCGCTGGAGCTGCGCGGGAGCTGGGCTGGGGCTCGCTGGAGGCTGCCAGAGCTTTGCAGTGAGTGTGGAACCGCGATGGCAGCTCGTGCTTGAGTATGGAACCTTCTGTTCCCGGCAGAGCCCACTCTGCTCTCCAGGGCTGCGGGTAAGAGCAGCATCAGCGCTGCCCCTGCCGGGTTTGCCTCCTCTCTGCTGTTTGTGCACGCTGTTGATAAAGAGTTAAGCAGTGTAGTGGCACTGTGCGTGTGGAGGCGCTGGGAATACTCTATTTATAGCGCTGCTCTCCGTCAGCTCAGGGAGCTGTGGCCTGCGTGCTGCAGCAGCGGCCTCGGAGCGCTCTCCAGGTGCGGGTGGGGACAGCAGCCAGGCTGCCGCCCAGCCCGGGTGTGTCCTGGTGTCCCCTGGGGCCTGCAGCCTCCTGGCAGCGGCCAGGCTGGGCATGGCGGAGCCTGCGGGGCAGCTGCTGGGGGGGCTCGCTCCTGTCCGCAGGTCTGCCCAGGAACAGATGCTGCTCTTCCCTTTCCCTGGAGGTCTTAAATGCCTTCTCTTCGAGTTGATGTAAAAGCAATATGATTTGGCTTGGAATCGTAACAAAGATAGAATTGTAAGGGGTTTGTTGCGGTTTGGATCTAGAGAATGGGGTCATTAAGAGCAAGGGAGCATCAGACCCAAAATACAAGGTGGTTTGCTGTTTCAAATGGCGGTCCAGCCCCACGGTAAGTGGCAGCAGTCTCTGTTGGTTACTTTCCTGTGCCTAATTCCTCAGATAGGGAAGTCACTGCTGCTAATAAGGATGTGATATCAGCATAGCTCCAGGTCTGAAAGGGTTCAGTTTCTCACTTGATGTGTTACCAAGGTCCTTCCCCTGCCCCACTCGCCAAAGCACCCCACAGCAAGGGAATGCCCTGAGGGAAAACCTGCACACGCCAGTTTGCTTGGGTTTGCCCCCTTGTAGAGCAGGAGCTCCACACTGGATAGGTTTCATGTTTAAATACTGAAAAATGTTTTCACATTCTGTTCTGAGCTGAAATGTAATCTGGAGGCCTGATACATTGGTTTCTTAGGGATCTGTCCAGTGCTGGAAAGCATCCTGCTGCCTTCTCACTCACCCTGCCTCGTCTGTTCCTTCGTGTAGTAACTTAAATGTGAGTGTTGCCTACAGACCTTTTTTTGTGCTTCACACCAGAGGCTGTATTGCCAAAATATTAGCAGCTACTTCTGGAGCCAGGAAATGGAACCTTGCAGGTTGAGTGGGAGCACAGAGAAGGAAACCACATGAATAGGAAAAGTCTGAGAGAAATAAAGCAAATAGGAAAAAATATTTGCTGCAGGCTACTTTCAACCATCACTTCTGAAAACAGGTGTAACTAACATCCAATTCTACTGAAGTAGGACAGAACAACCTCCAGCACAGCATCCTGCTCTCTCTTCTCCATCTTTTGGTTGGGAGCTAGGTGCTTAGAAAGATGTTTTTTCATTTTCTGGTTGTGCCCTTCCTACAGCATTTTCTCCCCAGCCAGCTGGCTTTTGTTTTCAGTTACAACAGCGTGTAATTTGTTTTTTTTTTTACTGTGCCAAACAAATTGAGCATTCTGATATTTCTTCAAAGTATTCACTGACAGAGCATCTTTCCCACTTCTTAATTTTTGATTAAAAACTACTTGTAATAACATAGGCCATGTTACTAGCACAATAAACAGGTTTATGAATGAGGGACTTTCACTTAAATAGCCTTGTGGAGCTGCTGCTTCCTTACCACTCCTTCAGTCTTCCCTGGCTGTCAGTTTTCCAGGATTTTGACTGAGTACATTCATTTTGGCTCACTGCTGCAACCATTGATACACATTTGCAGCATGTCATGGTGAGTGTGGTAGAATATCTGTATGAGATGAGGAGCTGTAGTGGAATAATTCTAGTTTAATACTGCATACTGCATTCAAATTAATTTATGCCAGCTATTTTCCCATCCTTGCTGATGAGACTCAAAGTTCACACATGTTATCTTGTCTTTGTCCGTAATAGGCAGACTTTGAAAATACTTTCTTGTTCTTTATGAATTTTCGTGTTCAGTCTTTCACTGCCCTGAGAGGGTTGTGAATTTTCCAATTTTTAGCTTTTATTTTTATTGATCGTATCATTGGCACACTTCAATTGATATTCTGCATATTTGCATGTGCCCAGTGCTTCATTTCCAGATGTTCATACAAAGGCCTAACCATCTCAGCATGCGAAGACAGCACCATCTCTTGGGCTTCAAATACTCTAACCCTGGGAGAGGCTTCCCTGAATTAACTCTCAAATGAGACCATGAACTGCAAACTGAAGATAACTGGGGAGAAACAGTTTACAGAATTTACATAGCCTGATAGGCCCTTGAATTCCTGGAGCATTTGTACAGAAATGAGGCAGATACAGCAGTGACATGTCTGTGTCTCAGATATTGAAGCTGCTTTTTTCCATAGCTACCTCTGGGTTCTTGTGTCTATGACACAAGCAGAAACCAAGCACTGTGTGGTAAATGAATATAGCAGAAAGAAGGGTGGTTGCACTGGTGTCTGTCTTCAAATTCAGCAATTAAAGTCTAAAATGAAAATAATTTTTCTTTTTATCCACTAAAATTCTTCGGTGGAGGGGTAACATTTGGACAATTGTGTCATCCTTGATAACAAATATGAGCAGAATCAGCACCTTTAATCAGCTCATGGGAGGTAAGTGCCACCCACACCACAAAATATTGGCTTTGGTCTCTGGCTTTCTGCACTGTTGTGCTTTGTTGATTACAAAGCTAAAGGAGGAGGGAAAAACAACCTCCAAGTCACTCTTACATAATACTTTGTTTTGTGAGGGTTCTACTAATCGTGTCAATACTGAGCCTCTAGTTTTTGATAATTACATTGGAAATGCCCAGTTTGTACATAGTAATTCCAACTGTAATTACCATGAAATTATATAACTACAAATTACCCTGTCATGTGGATGGACTAAATAAGCATGTACAGTACCTGCTCTGTGATAACAAATTAGAATTACATGGTTGGTTAACTAGCAGTAATATGAGATTTTTGAAGTGGCCAACCAAGCTGGCTAGTTATGTGAGGAGAAAGTGTTGGATTTTCTTTCTGATGCTTGGTTAGTTTTCAAAATAGTAGATTATTTATTTCTTGATAGTTCTTTATTGGAAAAACCAAAACAACTATGGCTTGGGGTTTGTTTTTACTGAATATTTATATTGTATTGAATTGTTTGCTTGGTCGCTGCCAGCTGCTGTGTTCATTCTCTTGGGTGCTGGCTGCTGCTTGTGGGACATTGCCTGTTTGATTTGAAGTTTTTTAGGAATTCCTAACTTACTATGTTCGAAAAAGGTTGCTTTGCCTTTTTTTATCAAAGAGCATTTTTTTTCATTTGCAGCAAAAAAACCTGTTGATGGATAAAAGAGCTGTAGAGATTATATACAGGTGCAACCTTTTCCTTTCATTAGTTTTCATTTAAGGAAGGGGAAAATCGTGTCTGAAACTCATATACATGACAAAACAGGCTCTTCATTGTGTCAGAACCCCCTTTCAAAACATCCAGACCGGAGTTCTTTCTAAGAGACAAAATGGGAATAACGTCTGTCTTTCTCAGTTGCTCCTGACCTCTGACATGACATGGCGGGGAAGAAAGGCACGGCTGGAGGCCGGAGGTGGCAGCGCTGGCTCATGTGGGAGCCTCGGGGTCCCGCAGCGTGGCAGCCCCGCAGGCAGCGGTCCCTGCCGGGGGACTCGGGCTGCTCGGCGGGGAGGCGGAGGTGTCACCTCGCCAGCGCCAGACCGGGGGCGCGCAGTGCTGCGCTGCAGGCGGGCCGGGGCGCTCCTGTACCCGCACAGAAACAGAGGTACCATTAAAATGCCTTCCGCACTGCGGTGGGCACGGTCTGGAGGAGGCAGGCGGGACGCGCGGGGCCGGCNGCGGCGGTGCCTGAGCCGGCCCGATGCTGCCGCGGGACTCCGGCCGCAGCTCTGACACGCGCGCCTCGTTTGTGCACAGCTGTTTTCACTCTTAGAGCGTAAAGTAATCCGGCCAAGGAAAAGGCTGCGTCTGTCAGGACTTGAAGTTCTTTTATTGACACTTAAAATTTCTTCCTCTTCCAGTGGTAACTGAAGCTTCATGCAATGGTCTGGGCAACTGTGCCTTTAATCTGCAGGAGTTGCTACAGAGAAATGTGTAACTGAGAACAAAATGTTTGTTACTTTTTGCCCTAAGCCATACTATTGCAAGAGCTGAGCTTTCTCCAGCTGATTTTAAATTAATTTTCATGCCTTGATTTCTGGTTTCTTTGGTCTATTCTTAAATAAATTAAGTATCCACCTACATGAGGGGGGAAACTGCCAAAGAGGTTTACAACCTTTGTTCTTTGTTCTTACAGAAATTTGGTTTTTTCTATATTTCTTGCTGAATCTTCTCCTTATCTGGCATCGCCTCTTCTGAGGGATACACTTTTATAGGAACAAGTAGTTCCAGCTGAAACTTGCCTTGTTTATATGCAATTGCAACGCCAAATGCATGGCTTCAGTTCACAACAGTTTATTTCTGATAGCCTCATTGCTAATTAGCAGTGGGAGATGAAAACTAATAGTAACAGGTTTAAGCAGTGGCAGCAGCCTAGAGATTAATAGTGAGCTCTAGAGTAATCTCTGGGAATGGTCATCCTTGCTGCCCAAATCCAGGATTTGTAGACATTCCTTTCAGTTGGTGTATTAATTACTTATGCACTGTTCTTTTTGTTTCAAGCAGATGTCAGTGGTTCCATATGCAGATATATATCTGTGTTTGAAAAAGAAAAGTAACACAGGAATTCTTAGCCTAGAAATTATTCAGGGTTGTGGTTTTTTGGCTTGTTTGTTGTCTGTCTTCTGCTTTTCTCATAGCTGGGTCCACCATGTCTGTTTTGTCTGTCATTCAATTAAATACTGTGCAAACCTGTAGGAAGTGTTCAGAGATTCATGCTGGGAACTTGTTTCAAACAAATATCCTGGAAGGTGTGAATAAACATAAGGTATATTTCAAATTGCAAGAGACTGGCTAGCATGCAGTATTTATGAACGTGAATAATTATAATTAAATGTTTTCTGTTCTCAGATTCTTCTTTTTCTTTTCTTTGTGTCATCTCTAAACAATCCATCTTTCAGAAGGTGCTGACTGGGAACTTAGCAGCAGAGCAGTTTCTCATGACTGTTGTTTGGTAATTGGAACATCTCAGAAAGCTTCTGTGAGAGTTTGTGGTAATTTTGGTTGCACTGAATGAGATAATTCAGCAATCAGCCAATTTTTTAGCTGGCTCAGTGCTCAAACTCTCAATAAGGTCAAGGATTGAATTTGGGTAGTTTCAACTTTAAAATAAGAAAATATTAATTATTTAGATTATTCAAAGTATTGGGGGGAAAAGCATAATTATTTAGATTATTTCAAGTATTGGAAAAATGTTTTCAGGCAATCAGTTTCATTGCACAGAACTTGTTTGATTACCTGAGCTGTTTCATTTGTTTGGTTATCTCAAATCTGCTAAGAGATGTGGTAAAAAGGTAATTGATTAATGGGGTTTTGATCTGGAAGAGAAGGGATGTTTTCATCACTTTTATTTTGCTTTTTTAGTACAAAACTGACTGTTAATTCAGCTCTCTGCTGATGGGACGTTTCTGTAAAGAGCACAAGAGTTTTTCTTCCACAAAACCCGTTGTGTTCTCTTCATAAGTGGAAGATTTCTGTGCAGTGTATCTCCGTTCGCTGAATGTGTTTGTAGGGCACGTGCTCTTGGTCACTTTTGCTCAAACACAGACTTTGCTATTAGTGCTCCTGAAATCAAGAAAAGTCCTCGGGAAGAACTGAGTTACTCGTTTCAGAGGACGAGATTTGGTACGATCGTTACCCAAAGGAGGTTTCTGGACTCCCTGTGCAGCTTTCAAACTGGTAGCACAGAGCTTCCCCTCCACAAAGGGAATGTTCTGGTATCTGGGGGTCTGTTACTTAAATTTGCTATCCAAAACTTTCCCCGGTCAGATTTAATAGAAAGCTTCTTACAACATGGGACTGTGTAAATAACTGTACAAAGCATCCATGGTTTAGTAATCCCAAAGTAAACCAAGGCCATAAAATGTATTTCCCACTGGTGCAGCACTTCCCAATTCCAGATATATTTAGTGTGGTGTAGTAGTTCTTTCTGTAACTTCAGTGCATCAGTAGTCCTACTAATGCAAATAATTTAATTCTTATTTAACTTCTCTCCTTCTTATTTTGTCACTAAATATTGCCAAAATTAAACAGTTACCTGCACCATTTGAAATTTAGTGAACTGAGATTAAAAAAGGTAGATGAAATGTGAACAGGGAGCCTAGTAAATGAGAGCAGAAGTAGAAACCGTGATACTTCCCAACACTTGCAGTGAATCAGAGGACTGACTCTGCCCAGCCTCTTGTGGAATGGGATGGTTTGTTTGATAGAAGTATTTATGTCCCTTGACAGTTTTGCTCTCTATACCGTGCCAAACCTGTGAATTATTGTGCTGAATTACAGACCTATAAGGCAGCAGGCAATTGACATTGTTTTCAAATTGGTCTGGAGTCTGAAGGTAACTGTCTGACAAAACTCTTGTAAACAGCTTGAAAAAGATCCAAGCGCATGTAACTGTCACAGGAAGAGAACCAGAATCTGCCAGTCCCCGCATTGCTTCTACAATACTGATACTTTTCATTTTTGTCATTTGTTGCTCTTTTAGACCAACCAAGATATTCTGAATTTTTTCTTCTGATAGTTAAATTTTTCAGGTTGTGACTTTGTAATTTTGATATTCCACTGTGCTTTCTAAGGCAGGTGCAAGAGTTCAGAGTGTCTGTAAACACCAGTTATGTGCTATTGCTCTAGCTCAGTATATTCGTGGTGTGAAGGCTGGCATGCCTTGGTTTGTAGCTTTATTAGATAATAAGTCATGCTTTTCCCACCTGAGAAGCTTCATAAATGTACTCCAGAGTTTCTTGTTCGGTTCATAACCTTGTTGCTTCAGGACTCACTAATGATCAGGATTTATTCAAGGATTTTATTGAGATTTTTCTCAATAGAAGATATGAGGATTCATATAAGACTCATCTGTTTAATTCCTTGAAATTATTTGAAATTCTTAGCTTCTTATATTATGGCTTCACTTCGAATTTGTCTGCATTCTTATTTGCATCCTTTTCTGTGCCCCGTTGATGTGTGTACCTGATTGTCTGTGCTGGTCCCTGCTTGCAGGCAGAGCGAGCTGAGCAGGGGAAGGAGCTCCTCTTGCACTCTGACAGGAGCGAGGTTGCTGCTCCAGGAGGGCACAGCCTGCGCTGCAGCAGCTCGGAGCCTGAGCTGAGAGCAGGCGGCTGAGTGGCCTCAGCTCGCTGGAACGCTGAGATGGCTCCTGCCGGTCAGAGCACGGCAAAAGGCTCCGCACTTCCCCTAGGACGAGAGCTACAGCGGCCTGAGTGAGTTTCCCGAGGTGGCTGCCGGACCTGATCCAAGGCAGCTCCGTGTTGTAGGGAGAGAGGTGCTCATCATCCGGGCAGAGGCTGTAAGAAAAGCATGATTTAGGGAGGCTGGGAACTGAAGAGCTGCCCGCCGATGCAAACAGGATGGTGCACGTTCGAATCCTCACTGTGCTTCGCCAACTCACTGCCTATCACAAGATGTTTCGTTTAAAATCTAGGACAGTGGGGTTTTTCTCTTGAAGTCTGTTAGGGAAGCCATAATTATTAATGCTTCAGAAAATTATTTATCAAATGTTCTGAGATGTGTGTTAACTTAGTGATGAATCAGAAAAATATCTGAAGTTCGTGATTTATTCTGCAGACACAGAATCAGCTTATGGACTTACACAAGGAGAATTCTCTGTTGATTTCTCATTTTGAAGGTAGAATAACCAAGGAATTGTCACTGTTTTGAGGAATGCTAATGAGTCTTTTGCAGTTCAGATAAGTCAACCAACCAGTGGCTTTTAGGGCTGTGTGTTGCCTTGGTAAGGGTGCAAAGTGAGGTTTTTAAGTACATGATGTTACGAAGTATCATCTCAAGGAATCAGGTCCTTCAGGAGAACTCTTCACTTCTCAATCTAAAGTTAGGTCCCTGATATGGTTTCTCAGTGAAGCTTTTTATTGTAAAGATAAAATGTCTGAAGAGTTTGAACTTAGAACTTCTAACTGACCAAAATTTACACTGTCAACATCTTTAACCAGTAATGTTGTACGCATTTTAACTTGATTCCCCTTAGGGATGCCTGAAGAAAACCACATCTTAGCAGTATGGAGTAACATGTACGGTGTGAATGGAAGTAGAGAAATAGATAGGGAATGTGCTTTGCTTTCAGTTGGGTCCCTTTGAGGCTTGGCATTCAGCTTTACAATTAGGACAAATCTGTAATGTTGTAGTTGACAGTTTTGCATTCCTGTTGACTACTTTGACTGGAGAAGGAGGCCTGTAGCTCATCAGTTTGAATTCACTAGCTCATTTAGTTGCATCTCTCAGAAAATTCTCAGGAAGTTTAAGGATTACAGCTGTAGAATTTAGGCTGCAAAAAAATTAGTCTGTAAAAAATTAGTTAACAGTATATATTGTTTACATTTTAATAAAGTTTATTTGATTTATTATTGGGAAATGCATCATAAAAATTATAAAAGATGATATATAAATGGAACAGCTCATGCAATTTCTTTGCAATTTGTATTAGAATAAATGTTTGGGCAGTGCTGCCTAGTGTTCCTTAATATATGTGGATTAAGGCAGTACCTTGAGCAAATTCTTCAGATTTCTGATTTTTCCAGTAGGTGTTCAAGCGTATGGATTGGTGGAGCAGCCAAGATCTTGAAGAGATGTCTGTTCCCATTTTAGAGATTCTATAAAAATGTTGCAAGTGTTAGTGCTCCTGATAGCTGCATTGGGCTGGATGTTTGTGTTCTCTGTCAGGCAGGAGGGAAGGGTTTCTGTGCCCAACACGCGTCTGTCACCCCTCTGCCAGAGTGGCACTGACCACTGCAGACTCGTTCTGCTGACAGCCTCTTGTCAGTCAGTAGCCAGGTGAGCTTGTCTTCCCAACGGCTTCAGAAGCAAGGTTTTTTTCAAAGAAAAACATTAATGTTTCATGTTTATTTAAGATGTTGAAAACTAGAAGCCACAAGGTTTAAGGTTTTGAGTTGGTTTTTCCTATTAACGAGGTTTTGGTGTTGTATGCCATCAGTGTTTGCACCAGAAGGATTTGTGTGTGATTAAAGAGTGTCTTTTATATGATTCATCTGTTCCAGAATTGCTAAGTGAGACAACTAATCACCAGTGCTGAACCTGGTGACCTGTTCATGATCAGCCCATAGACGTTCTTTTTAATAACAAAAAGAAATAGCAATAAGTTGCTGTTGTTAAATCGGTTATAAGTTACTTTTATTTCTATATTGAACTATATTTTTATGTTGGAAAGGTTCTGCATTGCAGTTTGGACTCTCTGGAGCATTCTGAGATATTAATGATAAAAGTACTTTGCATGAGATGTTTAAGCAGAAACTTAACATGGGGATCATGAATTTAGGCAGTTAATCTATTGGACTTGTGTTTGCTTGATTTGATGAACCAGGGTGTGATAACATCTACAAGTTTATGGCTTTTACAAGCAGCAAAAGATTGGTACCAAACCAAATGGACAATGCAAGTGTTTGTGTGGGTACTTCATGTGGCACTGCTTTCCCAGCGACAGTGCAGCCGTGCTCTGGAGGCTGGCAGGCTGCAGTGCGTGGAGCCTCTCCTTGTGCATCGCTGGTTTCAAGATCAGATTGCCCTTTCTATGTAGGAAATACTGCCAATTCTGTGATAAAGAAAAAGGCTCCAATTCAGTGAGCAGCCACCTCTTTTTTTTTTCCTTAATGGCCCACTTGTGGCATAGAAACAAACTCCTTGTTTGCTTTTAGGTTACACCAACTATTGAGTAATAGTTGTGGTGGTACATAATTTGCCAACCTAAGGGCCTTATATATTTCTTTCTGAAAAGGAATTGCTGTGGTGAAAAGAAAATTGAGTGCTGGAAACTGTTTGGACAGTATTTGAAAAACATAAACATTGGCAAAGAAGGGGGTCTGTTCATAAGCGAAACATGGGAGTGATTTTCTGTCTCACTATTGATTAGTGCTCAGGGCATACAATCCAGGGAAGCCTGGGAAACTCCAATCAGAAGGACATTTGGGAAAAGCACACACATTGTTCCAGTCCAGGCGGTGAATGTGGCCCTGCTGGTGCTGGCACACGCTGGTGCATTCGCTGTGGAGGGGAACTCCTGTGTTGTTCCTAGTGCTTGTCGATGGCAGTTATTTACTTCCCAGTAGCTCAGAGTGAGACAGATGCTGCGTTCTCTTGGTGATGTAAGCTCAAGTGACAAGTCAAAATAAAAGACTTGTCCAAATTACTTTAAGACAATAAACATGATGGCTCCTCATTGACAGCATGTTAAATATTAATTTCTCAAAGTGTGAGTTTGAAAGGCTTTGACATGTGTCAAGATTCTGACTATTTAAAACCAATCTTCCACAAAAATTTCTTACAGATTGAAAGAGCAAATGTTGACTTGTATGACTAGCAAAGACGACTTTATACTCTTTCTGCATTAAAAAAAATAATCTAACATTGTGTATTCCCTAGACATAATGTGGGCTATTATTTGAAAATATGTAGCTAGCTCAAGTGTTGTTAATTGCCTTTCATTGATGCTAGGCAAATGTTCCTAAAGGTACTGTCCTAGCCAATAATAATACCAGTGAAATGAGGAATGAATCAATGTTGTTGCTCTAGTAGTTGCTAAATGCTGTATTTGCTGTGAAAAGTAGAGCTTGTATAAAAACAAAAGGGGAGAAATAAAATCTGTGCTTCTGAAGAAGGCAGCGCTATTCAGTTACCCCTTCTGAGAGCAGGAAAGGATATTTTCTAAGATCTTTTGATACTAAGGCCCTTTTACTGCTGTTGAGAGAAAAATATCTCTGACAGAGGATTTAGCTTCTGCTAATCCTTAAGGGACTTGTTTTGACAGACTCTTTATAGAAGATTTTCGCAGTAACTTCTGGTTTCTTATAAAAGAGCAATTACTGTTTGTCCTCAAGCACCTTTTTGATGCATGTTTGTTAATGAAGTTCATGTACATACAGGAATGAGGAGGAAAAGCCAGTTTGAATTGTTTACTGTGAAAAAGCAGGAAGATTTGGATTTTCTTGGATCTCCACTTCCCTGTATAGCCCACAGGGTACCTAGAGTCTGGATTTCATTTCGTGTGCTATGTGGCCTACTCAGCAGTTAGTGGAAGGGCCTCTTGCTTTCTTGACAGTGGATTATGAATTCTTTGTTACCCTTTCTAAGCATGAAGACTTTTCCTTGTGTACAGAGTAATGCCCACTGTTAGATTTCAATCCATATTCCTGTATTTTGGATAGGTAACCAGAAAGTCCTGGTTTTATGGTGGTTGTTTTAGTTAAGGAGAATAAACCAGCTTTCTTGTAATGCCTTTCTGTAAATGCCTCTGTGTTGTTTGTTCCTTTTTTATGAAGAACTCAAATATCCAGCTCCATGTCCCTTTTCAAAATCAGACAGTACTGAGAATCCACAGAGAACAGCTCGGCCGTGTCATTTTCCCAGATTTGTCTGTGGCTCTGCACATGTGCTCATCTTGCACAACAGTGCAGGATAACAGGGCTGCATTACCAATATTGTCTGAGTCTCATAAAAAGGTGTCATGCGGTTTAGCTAAAAAGATCTTGGATCACATTGCCATGATTTCCCATCGTTCTCCTGCCGAACTGTCTCATCCCTGATCTAGAGGCACTGTCTGTGTGGTTGACTCTGTACTTGATTCATCTGCTGGCTTTGCTTCAGAAAACAACTGACTGTTAACCACTGTTAATATTAATACAGGTTCTTTTTGTCTTCTAATCTGAATAAACCCCAAAGTTATAGAGCATACTGGAGTGATATGAAAATTATGTTTCAAAGGCAAGTCTGGCCTCTAAACCTCTTCAGTTTATTTCAGCTATTAGCTTTTAAATGTTTTCCTTAATTCTAATGAATGTACTTGGTGTAAAATCAATAAAGTTTGTGCTTGCTGCACAGACTGTTCAAACCATTTCAGTGGCAAATCCCATTAACTTTTATCAAACATAATAATGTACTGTTTGTATCTTGGGAGCAGTGTAATTTTTGCTGTAATGCTAGAGACATGCTGAAGAAGTGCTCATCTCTCTATAGTTCAAGTCCACCAAAATTTAAGAAAAAAATTCTCAGTTCACGGACATTTCAAGTGACTGCCATTAAATATCCCAGATCTCATTCACAACTTGCTTTTGTCAGTGACCCAACAGATGAACACTGTGACAAACACCATGTTTAAATTTCCGGTCTGGAGAGTAAATAGCTGTTTCTTTTGGCAAAGAACTTGGATTAAATTAGAAAAAAGAATTGTTATTAATTTCTAATAAAGGATGATTTCTGTGATAAAAATTTAGTGTCACAGCTATCCAACACCAAAGAGACAAGTAAGAAACTATTGAGCCTTTGTTACCATTATTTTTATTCTTCCCTGGCTTTCTGCTTTTGGAGAAATAGTAGTTTTTGTTAGAGTAAAAAACCTTACAAGAGACAGCTTGCAGAGCTTTTTCTGATAAAGTTGTCTAGAAATCTCTTGAGGGAATGAGCTTCTGGTAAAATACCAGGTATTTCTCACTTCTGGCAGTTCTGGAAATGTTCTGAAAAAAGCTGTTCCTGAGCTATTATGGAAATTACCATGGTGGAGCTGGAACACAGATATGCAAATACCTACGTTCGAGTAGAGAAGTGACTATGAAGAAAAACTGGCATTTTAGAATCTTCAGGGAGGATTCTCTAATCCTTATGAGGAAGTTTAAATAATGTCAAGGGAAGGGGAAGAAGTAGCCTCTCTGTTTCTTTCCAGAGGTATTTGCTTTAAAACTGAAGAAAGCTGCCCTCACACAAAGGTCTGTTCAAGGGCCCACAGCAGGTTTAGTGAAGGAAAGGGAACATTTTGTGTGCACATTGCACTTCTTACAGACACTGGCTCTGTTAGCAGTGCTTTCCACAGCTACCATTTTAAAAAGGCAGTTGCTAAATGGAGAAGATGTGAGGAAATGTGTACCTGTCCCTACCAGATGAAATTTTAAGTATAAAGCAGGGCCCCAGTTCCACCAGGTATAGCCCACACTGAGGTCTGAATAAAGTAGTAGACTCTGACTTAGTCATGGTAACTTCCAGTGATACTAATTAATCTCGACCCATTTGTTTTAATTTAACCCAAAAGTCACACAGTTCTCTCATATCTTAAAGAAGGAAGAGATCAAGAGGATGAGGCCCACTTTTGTAGTTACATTGATAAAATGTGACGTCATACTTTTAAATAAGGGGAAAATGGTGGAAGTTTATGAGGGAAAACTCTCTGGCATGTCTTATGGCCTCTGCAAGCAAAGCTGTGTTAGAAAAAGCCAGTGAATGGTTGCAGCATCAGAGTTGGAATAGATCAGTTCCTTGTGTGGTCCAGACAGAGCAGGAAATGCTGTAAACGCGTGATGACCATGAGCACTGGCACTGCTGCTTACAGAATCCTTCAAGAGAAACGATGGAATATGTTTGTGCTCCATCTTGCTCCAAATTCTGTGGCTCTCAGCAGTCTCAGCACCTGACTTGGTCTGACTGGGGGATTGTACCCTTCAAATTCCTTTTGCTGCACTCACACAGGCTGTGAGGATGTACAGCATAGGCCTGTGCTAGTTTGAGTTTGTCATGGGAGCTTTATTGATTTCACAGTAATCCACAGGTTGATCTCCATTCCCTGTTTGTCCCTCTGAGAGTCAGGTGGTCCTCAGGAGTTGAGGGAGCCATGTGCAGCCTTTCCTTACCTTCTCCTGGCCACGAGAGTCAGTTCCCCGGGTTTCCAGCTGTCTGCTCCCTCCGTCCTCTCCCGGGGCTGGGCTTCTCTAGTGCCTCATTAGGGTCGGACTTTTGATCCTGAGTTGCTTAAAATAAAACCTGGAAGAGAAAAAGAACTTTTAATCCATGTTTTTTTGAACAACAATGTTAATTTTCCTTCAACGCACAAAGCTTTTTTTCTGTGTCCTTTCTTAGTGCCTTTGCTTTTTGTGTTTGAGGTGTTCATCAGTCTGTTACCAAGTGCAGTTGATGAGGGGCTTGCTCCTTCTTGTGCTTGTTATTCATGAAGGTGTGTCCTGGGAGAGTTGGGATGCAGAGTTAGGTTTGAACTTGCGGGTCTCCTGCACTGCAAATAAATGGGTTGTCACCAAGTCACAGGTGCTCACAGCATGATGGTGAAAAATAATGCAAGTCTTGAGCATTCTGATGACATTTTTAGTGCCATAATTGATTCAAAGAGATCTTTGCTCAGTTACCTCATGAATATTCTTTGGACAGAACCACTGTAGGATACCGGTATGTTGAGAATGCATCTTTTTTCATTCATTCAGGAATAAATATTTGATTGTCTTTATGTTTTGAGAGGTCCTCAAATGCCCTGTCATCAGATATAAGATGTTGATGTTTGTCTTGTGAATTAAAACAATTAAAGAAGAAATGTGATTTATCTAATTACTTTGTGCCATGCATAGCTTTGGTTTGAAATGACAAAATCTATCCTTAATCTTGAACAGAATTAATTTTGTAAATGTAAGGTTACATGACATCAAGGCAAAAGCACTGGAAACAAACTGTAATGTTACATTTGTTTAGAGTTCGTCCTTCACTTTATGATCAATTAATTTCTAATTCATTGAGTCAGTCCGTAAATTATTAAAAACAGAGGGCATAGAAAGGCTGATAACATTGGTCAGGGGTTGTAATGGGAATTAAAGGGAAAGTTTTCAATGACAAAAAATACTGTAGGTTTGTATGTCACACAACATTTTATTTTTTTTACCATGTTCTGTCTAAGAATTGTATCTAGATGAAAAAGAGATGGAGGACTTGAAAACTGTCTTTGTGAGGTGTAGTTGATAAATGGTGTTGTGCATAGTTTGGATGGCTGTGCTCTCTCACAGACAGTAGTGTTCGAGAAGTATTTAATATATCATGTAGATCAAGCCTTCAAGTACTGTGGACTTTGTATTGTGCAGTGAATAATAGCTACAGCTTGCTGGGGGAGCAGTTCAATGCAGGTCATGTATTTAGAGCACCTTGCACTTGAGAGCTGAGCTCAAAAGCTTAGCAGCAGACTTCCAGAAATCTGCTCGAGTGGCCTTGAACAATATTGAATCAAAACTCACAGCCCTTAGTTTCAAAAAAACTTTTTTATCCTACAGGGGCTCTACGCTTCTAAAAATAGAATGGAGCCAAAATCGTCAAGATATTTATTGAATTGTCAGGCATCCCAAATTGTTCCATCCCTGCAAGTTATGGCTCCTGGGAGTATCATTAGAAGGATAGTCAGAATCCTGACAGCTAAACATAGTATTTGATGTTTTCTGGAGAAGTCCTTCAAAACCTACAACTGCACAGGAATAGTTACTCTAACAGATAAATTGATATAAATTCTACCCATGGAGCATTAGAGGTCTGGAGCTGCCTGTGGTTCTTTACCCATTTGTTTTATATTTGAAATATCAGTTTGTGGCAGTGTCCAAGTCATTCTGGCTTTGGTGTGCCTAATATAACTTGAATTGCAGGAAACAACTGCTTCTACAGAGTTAATTTGACAGAAACTGTCTAGACTAGTATTTTTTTTATTATAGTTTGAAGATTAAAATGAGTGACTGCATGCTTATTTCCCTTGTCTAATCACGTAATTACCTTGGTCTAATTTTGAAGGTGTCCAAGTGTATGGGAGGAAAGAAAGTTTCAGAGTGCATATCTGAGGACAGCGCTAATGTTTTGATTTTAAAGACTGAAATACAGCACATTTGGTCCTGGATCTTTGTGACTGCAGTTTGCTTTTCTAATGTGAAATTATTTGGCAGCAATGCAGTTTGCCTAGAAAAGCTACTGAATTAAGAGAGAAGTTAACAGAAATGCTGTGTTCTTGTACAATGTCCTGGTCACAAAGCTGTGCTTTCCTTTTTGTGACAGCAGCCCTGAATATTGGAAGCAAAACCCAAACAAAACCTAATAATATTCAAGCTTTACTATCAGTATCCTATGATTTATGTATTTTAAATAGGGATAACAGATCCATTACCTTAATAATTAATTTATTCTCTTAGTGTTTTAGTAGACTTTATCATTTCTGAGGGCTGAAAGCTCCATCTGAATAGATTTTATGAGAAAAGGTTATTTCATTGTAGCTCAGAATAAAGACTTGTTTCTCTCTGCATAAATAAAAACTAATTTTCTGAAAGAGAGAATTAATTCAATTGTTTGAAAAAAGTTATGAACGAAAAAAGGAATGTTTTGATGTTTGCTGAGTACTTTAAATGTATTTTGAAAGTCTGAAAAGTGTCCTTGAGTAATCATCCAAAGTAACAAGTTTGGACAAAAAAGTGACAACCTATTGCAAAGAGGGTATAGCTTGATTATTGTTGCACAGGAACATAATTTTCAGCATGGATAAAATCTGATGTCCTTTTTCTGCAAATGCTGTACAAATCTGTGTTGATAACAGGGACGTGTGAGCCATGTTGGGGGCAGGGCCTCGTGTTTCAGTGGGTGTGATGTTGTGTGGTGCTCCAGGTGGAATGCTCTCTGCCTGGGTAAAGAAGGCTGTGTTTGCTTATCTGGGATTGTTTCAGCCAAGGAATACAGTATGGCCAGATTTCACCTGAAGGTATTAAAAATACAGTGATCAGTTACACTTCACAATATATTTTAATTCATTTATCTGTATTAGAGAGATGCTACACATTGCAGCACTGTGAGGTGGAGCCTGGTAGCTGAAATCTGTGTGTGTGCATTTGGACTTTCCAGACAAAGGCTATTTCTGTTTTAATAATTTATTTAATTTTTTTTTTTCAGTTTAAAGCCTGCAATGAGCACTGCTCATCTCAGTGCGTTTTTTCCAAACCTGCATGTTTCTACAGTGGGGCTGCATAACTCATTTTTGGAGTGCTTAAATAGCAGCAATGCCATTGGGGATGCTTTGCTTGAATAGTCCAGGTAGTAATAACTAAGCTTGAGAGGAAGAAGGATTGTGCATGAGGCTCATATAGTAGACAATTTCCTTGTGTAGGTATGGTGCAATAAATTGAACAACCCAAAAGCAGGAAATTCTGTGGAACTTGTTCTTTGTCTTGTCACCAACAGTTGGTTATAATTACTGTTGTTAGCGAGTTACCTGCTGAGAATCAAACCAAGTGAGAGTTTTCTACCATTATAATTTGTAGAGCAAAGTTCTGATGCTGCCTTTGGTTGTGTCTAGACAGACTGCCTCAGTCCTTCTCAGCCCCCAGTCTCCAGCCTGAGCTAAACTGCAGAGTGCTGTCTGGGTGCTTTTGAAATGTGCTATTCCAAAAGGCTGAATTTCATTAAATAGTAATAAAACTTGGCCTACTTAAATTAAAGGCATATCTCCTTTTTTCTTTAAGCAAACACCTGCTTTCAGGAGGATGTCTGATGAATATAAAACTGTTACAAAGCTCAAATACGACTTTATCCTCTCTTTTATTTTTTGTCATCTTACCTGCTGTGACTGAGGGAATGCCAGCTGTTGTTCTGGTTGACTCAACAGTCAGCAGGTCCAATAGAGCTGCAGAACATAAATTTGCTCTATGGATGGGAAAGAGTGTAAATACCCATCTTAAAACCAGCTGATTTTGTTAAAACAGGAGCCATTGGTAGAGACCACTGAGTGCTACTCATTAAGTCCAGTCTAGCTTGGGAGGGTTGCTTCATTTGGAAGGTTGGTCCCAGCAGCAGGTGCAGCACAGGGCTCCAGGTCTGGCTCCTGAGGATGATGATGTGAAGTGGGTGCCAGAGGATCTCTCATTACCAAGGGGCAGAGGGCTGCTGCTGCTGGGCTGCCTGGCTTTGCACTGCAAGCAGCAGAGGAGCCATCAGAAGTCTTGCTCAGTGGTAATGTGAAGTGATTAAATATTCCCTGCTGGTTGTTAGTTTCCTGCCTAAGTAAGTGTGCCGGGCTCATTTCTTATTTCTTCCCAACTAGCCGTGCATCCATTTCCACCTTCCTGAAACCTTTCCCAGGTCCAGGGACAAATAAATCACTTCTAGTGTATTCCCAGGATAGTCTCAACTAAAAAAAGGATATCAACATGAAGGACAATTGCAGTGTTGAGCTGTCATCCAGTCCCCACAGGTACCATGAAAAATTACAGCCAATAAAATAACATTTTTCAAAATGTGACACTACTCTTAAATTTTTCTTCTGCAATAAATGGGTTGTAGAGAGAATTTCTGTCCGCTTGAGTACAAACTATTCTTCAAGCGCTCAATAATAGATTGTAGATGAGTTGTATTATTAATTTCTAATAGAGTAAATGTTTTGCTTCAACAGTCACTTTCAGGAGCTCAGACAGGAATTTTCTATGCTTTGTTATAATTCTAAAGATATTTCTTATAATTTAAAAAAAAAAAAAAAAAGAGTTCAGGGTTGAGCCAAAGCTGACCAAAGCCATGAAGTCTTGTTAAAACAGAAATAGATGTGATAATTCAGCCTGTTATGCTTTACTAAATGGTCAGTGTGTGCAAATTTCCCATTGTTTTGAATGTTTCTTAGAGGACCATAGCAGTTTAAAAGCTTACTGTGATTTTGACTGCCAGCCTCATGATTAAGAGGTAAGTTTGTCCTTATCCCAGTTTTCTAGATCTTGAGAATTATATTTAACATGGTTTTAGTATGAGTTTTCTGTGATGTTGCTTGAAACTGGTTAAAAAAAAATGCAAGCAAAGTGTATATCTGCAGTTCCTAGAATTTGAACATGACTGTTATTTATACACTATTTATGCATATGTATCCCCTGACAATTGGTACCAAGAGCATCATTAAATTTAAGGGATTTGTATTCCCACATGGAGAGGTGAAAAGACAATTCTGTGAGGATCTGCTCTATAAATATTTCGACAGCAACTGGGTGAGAATTTCCTTTCCTGCTATATATTATATTTTCCTAATAGACTCCAACAGGCGTCTGCTGTTGGTCATTCATATATTTGTATTTTGGACATAGTTGCATTTTTGTGCATAAATCAGGTGCTAAAGACTTTCCTGAAAAGGTTTTTGAAAAGACAGTGATGACTCCTGTGAGGGTGGTACAGCCCTTCATGTGGGGGATATTCCACCATTGTTTACTGTTATTAGCAGAGCCTGTGACTGTAGCTCTGAATACATTACTTTGCCAGGCTTACTGCTACACAAATGCCTAATTCTTAATATCAGAAATATAAATCAACACAGAGAAAAAAATTCTGAATTGTTACTTGAGGTCTTCATGTAACAGAGTAGCTTGTTCTGTATCCAGTATAAGGTGTCCAAGGTAAGTGGAAACACATTGGTGCCACTGGTTTGCTACTAAGTTCATAAATAAATTGCTGTACTTCAGATGTGGCAATTATAACTACTGAATGCAAGCTGCAGGTAACCCTTTACAGCTCGCTCTCCTGCACTGGAGACAACCAAAACAAGAGTAGGAGAGCAAAGCCTGGAAGATGAGGTGTGATGTTGAGCAGGGCGCTGCAATGGATTGTAGTGTTCAGCAAAATGGGAACCTACCTTGGAATGGTTAATGTCTCCAAACGAAGCAGTTGGAGCTCCTGTACAGACAAAAAGCAGTTACAGCATTTTAGAAGCATATTTACATATAAACAGCTTTTCTCAGTTGATTTAAGGAACCTAGAAACATTTTCTGTCTCTTTCCCCCACTTCCATCTTTCATCTGCAGTTCTTTTTTCTGAGAATTTTTTGTACTCAGAGCAGAAAATGCAATGTTTGGGTTTTTTATTTTAGAGACATTTTCATTATTTTAGCCTTATGAATGTGTTATTCTGCTGTTATTAATGTGATATGTCACTAATCAGTTTGGGGTTTATCTATGTGGGTTATTGCAAGATACTGATTTATAAAGGTGAATAATATAAGAGGGTCTTATTATGATGGACTTCAGTTCTGGTTTGAGGTAGAAACTAAGACTAACACAGTTCTGTGTTGGCTTCAGCTTCCTCTTGTCTCTGACAAGTTGAGCCATTAAATCAAAATCCACTGAGTTTGGAGCTCTGAAATAGGATATGCTTGAAGCTGTTGAGGACTTTTGTGTTCTGTTTCTCATGAGTTTGGCTCAATGCTGTGAAGAGACAGAAACATGTGTTATGCACGTGCCACAGAAGTCCAGGAAATAAATGTGATTTGCAGTGTGTTTGGATTAAAGGCAGTTTAAGAATTTGTGCTGCCAGAGCCAGGTGTTTAGTGCAGGTTTTATTTAGTTCTTTGTAAATGCTTACAAAGAATGGCTGTGAAAACAAATTGGTGCAAAAGATGGTGACTTTTTGTGGGTTCCTTGTGTCAAGGCCCTTTGAATTTCTCACTTGGTAGTTTGTGTGTAGCATCATTTCTTCACACAACATAATTTACATAGACAAGCACAGGAGTTCTCATTTTATCAAATCTTGGACAATTTTGAAGGCAACAAACTCGTGCAGCTTATTGACCAACATGTGCTCCAGGTGCAAGCTGACACACGGTTCTAGTAAAGGTCCAGAGCTTTCCCTGGCACCCATTTTGCTGAATAGACATGATTTCACTCTAACATTGCTACCATGTGTGCAGGATTTAGAAGGAATGCTGGTCTTTTGTTCACACCTGTGGTGGATTAAGGTTGCAGCATGGGCAAACCATCCCCTCAGCATTAGTGGAGAAATCAGCTACAGACATAAACTGATCAGAAGTTATGTGGCCTTCAGCTAATTCTTTATATGTATATGCCTCAGTAGGAAGAAAAATACTTGCTTTCATCTTTTGCATTAAAAATCTCTTAAACACATTTGCAAGAGGTTGTGAAGCACACTCAGAGGCACTTTGCATAGGTGAGCTGATGTGCAGGGATGGCCCTCGGTTCCCACTCAAAGTGCAAACCTGCTAGATACCATCAGCAAGTTTATTGGTGGAGAAATCTTCATTACCCTCGATGGGTGAAAGGAGGGACAGAAAATGAAAGCCAGTTGAGGATCCTGCAGTTAAAGACGTCGGAATGAAAGCCAAAGCATGCTGTGCATTTCTTGTAATGCTATAAACAATCTGAATGTGATGTTATCACCACTTGTTTCAGGCAGTGTTATTTTGTATGTGATGAAAATATTTTGGAGGACTCTCATTAAGGAATAAGAAGCATGCTGAGTTTACAAGGCAAGTGTATGAAATGGATAAACTGTGACAGAACCCAGGTTATTGTTGGGTAGAATAGATTACTTTGGAAGCTTTGGAAATTCCTTCCATGAAAATTGCTCCTGTTGAGTATGTGAGTGGAAGTGTGTTGGGACATGTGGTTGAAGGCTCTTTGTAATGGTTTCAAGTTATGCTGCAGCCAGGCTTGGGAAGAACAGAGGATGGCAACTGAACTGTAATACTTGATTTTAGCACCTTTTTTTTTTCTTCTTTGGCCATGAAAAAGCTCCACAGCATTTTAACAAAGGACCTTCTCCGTAGAGGGTTTGGTTGTTACTGTATTGGAAATAGGGAGAGGGAAGGCAAAAGAAATACCACCAAGGACTGGTGCCTGTCCTTGTGCCTGTACCCTGAGCACAAGTCATTGACCTCCAGTGAGAAGCACTATCAGTTTCTGCAAGCTGGGAAACAAGACAACCTGACTTACAGTGTATTAGTTCAAGAGGGCTGCTCTCATGAGCATAGTTCAGACTCTCTAAGGATATCAGGAATCACAGTGACTTTCCTTTTTTTTTTTTTTTAACTGCCTCTGATTGTTTACAAAGTTAAACCAAATAGTTAACTAATTAGGTAATGGAAACACACACTTGTCCCTTTATTAAATCGTAAATATCCTAGTAAATTGTTTTATATAAGTAGATTGGTACAGTCACCTTTAGTATGAAAATGCTTTTTGTTTGATAGCTGTTTTTCCCAGCCACTCTTTGTACTACATATCTTGGGAAATGAGAAGAACATACTGCCTCTGTACATAATGCATTTGGCAACCTGTTCCTGTTTACTGGTACAGTAACTTAATGGAGAGTCAGAGAAAGTCTCGTTAAAATAATGCTGAACGACCTTTGAGAATTGGCACATTTTGCTTTATGTGCTTATCTTGGTAAGATATTCATGGATGGCACAGATTCATCTAAAATGTATTGCTATGCATATATTTAAGTGCTCAGATTATTGGAGTTGAATATTTTGAATAGCTGAAAAGTTTTGTAAAAACCCAGGGTTTTAATTAATATTTTCTATTGGGTGGGAAAAAAAGGTGAACATATAAAATAACCATTTGCGTTTATTTTCCTATGGCACAGTTGTGAAATTTTCTAGTAATAGTCTGCAGGTAAGGTAAGTGTTCTGAATTTCCATTTGTAGCTGTTCCATGATACGAATATATATATATATGTGTGTATCTTAAATACAGTTACTGTGCTTGTGCAATAGCCACTGGCTTTAGGGAACTGCTATTTATCTTCTCAGAAAACATGAAAGGAGAAAGAGGAGTTCATAAAGCATTGTTGTTTTCTTTTGATACAACTTGCTCCAGGGAGTAGAGAGGAATGTGGAAAACAGGTGTCTCACAGATTTCAGCAGACATTCTTGTTATATTCTCTTGGCTCAACAGATGAGTTCCAGATATCCATAAAGCTTAAATCTGTGATTTAGCTCAGAAAGGCCATTGCACTGAATATTCTGTGCAGATTGAGTCTGAACATAGCAGTGTGAGAAGACGTTTAGAAATACTGGGGTTTTTCTTGCATTGGAAAGGTTAAATATTCCAGTCGTGAGCAGTTCTTTATTTAAAGTCTTCTGCAGGATTTTCATGCGTGATACAGTGGGAATGGGAGTAGTGGAGGAGGAGATGGACTCCTTTGAGAGAAATAGAGGATTTCTCTGAGAATTGCCTTCTAGATGGAACTTAGAGTTCCTTCCATCTTTTTATTATACCTGAGAGTAAACTGACTGTATATGAAGCATTTAATCCATGTACACCATAGGGAGAAAGAGAGGACTGGAAGTAAATCAGTAGCAGAAATGTCAGTTCATTGACAGCCCATCAGTAAAATGTGTGGTGTGAGTTCTGGTTTGGATTGAAAAGATTGGTTTCATTTCTCAGACAGGAGACCAAAATTTGTATCTGCAGTCCAAACCAAGCAATGCAGATTACAATTGTTCCTGTGATTATTGTGTTTTAATTGTGCAAGTATGGAATGCACAGGGATCTCCCAAGAGGGTTGCTGCAGCACAGGTGCAGTCCTGGCCAAGCACCAGGTAAAAATGAAGTGTGTACTTCACTTGTGGGTATCCAAAAGTCCCAGGGCATGGAGCCTCCTTCCAGCAGCTCTCTTCCCATGAAACCGTGGCCCCTCGAGGGCTGCAGTTTGGAGCACTGTGAGCTGCTCATTGCCAGCCTCTGCAGGAGGAAGAGGAGGGATCTGCTTTACACTTCCAGTCTGTCCTGATGCAACACTTGTTCCCCATGTCCTTGGGCATGCCCCTTACTGAGGGGGTATAAGCACAAATTTAAAGGCTGTAAGGAGCTGCCACACTTCCCAAAAATTCTGCCATTTCAAATTGCTATGTAAAACACCCGTGTTCAGCAACAGGCTGTTGAATAATGTGCTGACACATGCAATGGAAAAAACAACAAATCAGTGCTGTGCAAATCCCATGCATCTTCAGGATTTGATTTTGTTCAAAATTATAACACAGTTCTAGTCAGAAGAGTTTATTGGGCTGCACTTCTGGTTAGTCTGATGTTTCACTTCAAAAGTGAGTGCTCCCCACATCACTGATTTTGGGCTATACATTTAATGATTAAACATTTATTTAATAATATTGTTACATGTTCCATGAATTGTTTTTGGGAGAAAGTGTTTGTGGGTGTGAGAAGTATGTGGGTGCTTCTGTGTGTGAGGTCAAGATTGCTACTGAGATTACTTACATCAATTGCATATGGATGTCGTGCATGCAAAGCTAAAATGTGGGGGTGTGTGACAGTTAAAAATCTGTCTGCTTTCGGAGGCTGATAGCAAAAACCACTAGTTTCTGGTCCTCTGGGCAGTGTGGAAATTGCATCTGAGCTGAGTTTTTCATGGGTTTATTTCTTTATTTGGGACTTAGTTTGACGCCAGAATTTTAAGATACCCCAAGACAGCCAGAGTTTTGTACATGCAATACCTAAAAGTTTGCATGATTCTGTAAATCATCTCAAAGGTGACCCAAAACTAAAAGTTTGACACAGTCAACCACAGGTTGTGGCGAATATCTGGGAATTCGGCTTTATCATGATGCCTACAACCAAGGAAAAATAGCATGGTTGCAGATGTCAGAGAGTTTCACTAAATTCTGAGTTTGAGTTCATTTAAATTGATTGCTGCTCTCTGCTTATAACACAGCCTTGTCCTGTATGTAGTGTGCTTGATTCTCATTGGACCTCATTGAAGGGGAGCTTTGAATCTTGCCATAGTTAAAGAATCAGAGTCCAACAGATTGATTCACATTAAAAAATAGATTTCATGTCCTGAAACTGAAATGCTGCAGAGGCACCAGCAGATTGCCACATGAATGCCAGCTTAGCACTCACAGTCAAGGAAATAAATGGTTAATGGCCTTAAATATTTTACCCAATTTCCTTTTGTCCTGCTAGTTACTTCAAACATGATTGTAATTTTATGTTTATTTATTATTACTGAGCACCTGGTGTAAATTTTACAGGGAAATGGTTGTAGCTGGTTATAACTCATCCAAATAGAATTGTAGGCTTTTATAGAGTGTAGAACTGTCTCTAATTGTGTGACTTTGCTTTATGGAAACTAAAGAGACCCAAGTGAAAAGGCTGAAGTTGTGCCATACTTAAGATTATTGGGTTTAAGTTGAATGGGCTGAGACTACTTTGGGTGCCAGACCTGCAGTGTGTTCTGAGTGAGGCTGAGAGCACCTAACCTTTAGAGCTGAAACTGGTGGCCAGGGTCATGGTATAATGACCTTTTGGTCTAAAGCAGGCCAGAGATGTTTGTTCTGGTTGGTGTAATTTGGGGGTTTTATTCTTTGCAATGTTTGCTGGTTTGGGGTTGAGATTTTTGAAATGGTGAGAGCAGTTTTGATCACTTTCTCTCCCCTCCCCCGTCAGTCACTGTGTTAGTAATGTGGTAATGTCAGCTAGCACTGATACTGTAAGTGAGCTTGTTGCCAAGATGGTTGTAGAGATTTGTATCTGTCCTTGTTGCAGATGTATGGAAATAAATACTCGCTTTAACCATCAGCAGTTACTTTAACGAATCAGCCCTGTTGTCGTGCAGATCTTACCCGTGTCTCAGATGTAAGCCCTAATGATTTTCTTATTAGATATGTTGTCTATTCAGATTATCATTTGCTTTTGCCCTTCTGAGGTTTTTAGTCTTCTCTACTGTTTTTTGATTTTCGTTGTACTTAGAATTTTAAAGCCCACAGATTATCCGGTGCTTATCAACCCTTGTTACTTTGCTGCAGCTCCCTGCTCTGCCCTCCCCCTGTCCCAAGCAGGGGGGGAAAAAATATCATTTTTGTTCTGGTGATTAGTTTCAGGCTTATGGATAAATATTTTGGTGAAAAAAATGAATAAGAGATCGCTGATGATGCAGCTTCTGTCAGTTCCCTGAATACAGTAAGGAACAGAAGTAAAAACACTCATGGTGGTATAACTGCCTCTGTGTACAGTTTCTGATGGTATAGTACTGTGGATAAATGAAAAGGGGAAAAAAAATCACACCTCTAACCAGCAATGCTCTATGGGCAAAAGCTACTCAAGTCAGGCTGGACTCATTCGGGAATAGGTGTAGTAAAAATCTTGCAGTATTAGTCATTCTTCAGCTCTTTCAACCTAAATTGAATAACATGAAAGTAGCCGAGTATTTCCCCTTACTCATGGTGTAAATCTCGATGGAACAGCTTATGAGAATTTTACATCATATATGCAAAGCACTTTGGTCAAATCAAAACATAAATCTTTTTCCTCATTTCCAAGCTAATCTATGTCATGGGATAGCTATGATTTCTTCAGCTCTCTTGCAAACCTCTTTCAGTTCGGAGTTGTTTGTCTGTAGAGGGCTGCAGATGAACTGTCTAACCCCTGACTATTTGCTTGTCCTGGAATGTGCTTTCCACAGGGTGCTAATGGCCCTTCCAATATTGCTTTGCTGCTGCTCAGCTCAGGGTAGCTGTGGGTGACAGTTTTTATCACAGAGCCTCATAATAATTAAATCTTTGGGAATTTTGTTTTGTGGTTGTGGGGGAAAAAATATTGGAAGGGATGAATGTTTCAAAACTGTCATAATTGATTAATATTTTCACCTTTTTATCTGTTCTGTTGTCATTGCAAACTGATTCTTAAAAGGCAGGAACTCAGACAGACCCTGACAAAGAACAGATCCCATCTGGATTTTCTGAAGTGCTTTGCAGTCAGGAGGTGGCACAGGTGCAATCGTGGTTATATTTTCAACAGTACATGAGTACATCACATTCAAGTTCTTCCTTTCAAATTGTGGTCTTTTACTTCAAGCTGAGAATTAGGACATTTAAAGCCACTACAGACTGAAGGCAAATACTGATCTAAAATGATACTTTGGACACTGACAAATTGTTACTTAACTACTTAACAAAAAATTTCTGCTGTTTTGTTTCAGCTGATTCTCACTGCCCATACATAATTATAATAAAAAAGGTCTTTGCCATTTTCTGAGCCTGCCTGGTTCCTGCAATACTTAGTAATTGTAGGGAAAGAAAAACCAAGCAAAACCCCAAAGAAACAAAACCCCCCACCCGATCTGGCCAGCTTTTCAGTCACAAACAGTTCAATAAAATTTTGCCTTCGTGGTGTGTGCAGTATACTAATGTATCCTTTATGAGTGACAGTCATGCTCTTCCTAAAGTTGTCAATCTACAGCTACATGGGAGTTTTAACTACAGCAGCAGCAAAGTTTGAGCAACCTTATTTTAGCATTTCAAATGAATAAAATGTATGTGTGGTGAAGTTTAAAATCAGTTTTTCAGGTTGCTTGCTTTTTTTTCCACATTATGCCAAGATGCAGATGCAGCTCATTAGTCTTGCAGAGTCCTGCAATCAGTTGTGCAGCCCTGCAGAACAGCATTAAATTCTTAAGTATTATTTTATCTGTGTTGGAAGACACTTCTGGGGTGCAGGGCAAAGAACCCTTCCTTTTTCCCCATTACTTAGATGCCGTATCATTATGCTAGAAATCTGGTAGAAACAGCTAAGCTTTCACAAAGATGTATCTCCAAAAACTGTTTGTCTGACTGTGTTGTTATCAGTTTCACTATGACATTGGGTTTGTGGTTTTAGGGTCTCATACCAAACAGCAAATATAGGAGCTTTGCATATTTTTTCTGTATGCAAATGCAATACCTGCGAAATCTATTTTCACACTTAGAAATTTCTTCAAAGGCAAAAAAATAATAATAAGTTTTTAAAAAGAGTAAAAAAATTCGAAGTTAATATTCCTCACAATTAGCTTATGCAACATTCTAAACTCAATTTTGAAATACTGCTTTGTTTGGGTTTTTTTCGAAGGAATGCCTCTCCTAGTAATCTGATAGGTGGAGTTGGAATTACCCTGTGCTCGTGCCTGTTGATGTGCGTGATGGCATTTCAGTGGAAGTGACATGGGGGAGATACGCTGCTACTCTGTTTGCGTAGGATAGAATGGAGACTAAACGGTGGCAGCACGCAGAGCCGGGAGATTGCGAGGGCCCGTGGAGGAGGCGGGAATGGCGCTGCCCTTTGGCATCCCGGGGTCCCTGCGGTGCCCAGGCCGGGCTGGCAGCCGGGGCAGCTCCGCGCCGCTCCCCGCCCGCCCTCCGGGGCCGCGGGGCCGCCGCCCGCTCCGCAGGGCTGGCAAGAACCGGGCTGTGCCTCTCCGCAGCCGCGGGACCCCTGCGGTACCGCCGGCAGCTTTGCTGAGGTCACGATTCTACACTTGTAGCAAATAAAACCGGCTCGTTTAGCAGATTGCCTCCCCCCACGCATGAAGGCAATAGAAAAGCAAGGTTTGAATCCCTCCAGTTTATAAACACACTCAACCATTGCTTTGCTGCTTTTTTTCCCCCAACTATTGTCTTACAGAAAGAATTTCACCTGCATTCTTCCTCAGGTAATGAAGTCAGCAGAGTTGAACTGGTTACCAAGCCTTAAAAATTTCCTCAGAATATTCCACAAAAGCTGTTTGTTTCAGAGTGATAATTTTGCTTCCATCTAATGTATTCTGTTTTTTTTTCTATCAAGACCAAGTTTGTAGTGTGGCAAGCAGTAGAGACATACAAAAAAGCAAGCTAATTTTTTATAGAACTTGGGATTAAATATGCTGGGCATCTTGGAAAAGACAGTAATTTTGTCCCAACTTGAGTGAAAGAGCAGGAAAAAGTGCTTGTATTCATATGCTGACTAGTGCTTAGTGCATGGTGATATCTCTGTGATGATTGCTTTGATGTTCCTATATTTTATCCATTGAATCATACGTGAAAAATAACTATCTGATCGATACTCTATAAATTATAGCCTGTTTTAGAGTTGATAAAATGTGCATTGAATGGCAGCTGATTTACACACATGGGGGAAAACCGATTTTCTGTGTGGCAGGTTTGGCTTTTGGGTTTAGGTTTTTTGGTTTGGATTTAATCTTTTTCACGTTAATAGCAGTTGAACCCAGACTTCTTGTAATAATGGTCATTTAAGTGATAGTGAAAGTTTCCCACTCTGTTTGAGATGTGTGGTACTTGGCTCGTTGCTTTTGTTGATGAAGATAAAAGCATTAAAGAAGCTGTGACATTTAGCCTCTTTTTGAACAGATGAGTATCCTAGCAAATCACAGTATGCTCACAACACAAGAAAAAATGTTAATGAACTGAAATTTCCATGCCATTAGTGTTGTTTAATTCCACTTTTAAAGTCAAATTGGGGATAACAGAATTTTGGCAGCTTGGTGGTTGTCTGTTTTCAGTCGAAAGCAGTTAGAGGAACTCAGATGTACACTCCTGGTTTTTTCTTCTACTGCTGTGTAAAAACCAAAAGATGCAGCAGTTCTCAAATGTTCTGATCAGCAAATAACTGCACAATTACACTGGAAGTAATTTGTCTTATGATTTCCCACTGTTTCTTGATGGTAGCAAAACTGGGAAGCAGGCATATACCTGAAAGTGAGTAAGAGTGTACCACTGCATTTAAGTTTTGAAAGACTTTATTTTTATTTTAAATTTACTTGTAGAGCTGAATGAAGTCTCTGTGTCAATTCTCGTTTTACCGGAACATGTTTTTCACTCTGCTTGTCACAGTGAAAACTGAAAGTTAACGTTTCTTCTCAAAGATGGCACTCTTACAAGGCCTGTGACTGGGGTCTTTTGACTAAGATGAAGTAAAGGAGCTAACCCATAAATTCAGTGCTCACACCAGTCTGGCTAGAAGTATTTTTGACTGTGAGGATGACAAGCAAAGGTAAAACTCAGATTCTCAAAGGTCACATTGGAGTGTAGTCTCAAGTATCCATTTTTATTAGCCTTTGATTCCATGGACAGTTTTTGATGACTGGCTTGTACAATGTTCAAAAACTTTTTTAGGGCAACATGAAAGACTAAAACTTAAAGCACCCATGTGTTTAAAATATTAGGATTTCTAATATGTTTAAGGTTTTTAAGCTTTAGCTTTACATTTTCAGATATTTTATGTAATGAGGTAAAAATATAAAACTTAGTATATGCAAAGGTAGCATAAAAATTTCATTAGCAGTCCAAAACCATATCTGGTTTTCCCACTGTTAGTAACAGTGCCAACCTCCTTCATTTCTTGGCAGCAAGTATCTAAAGGTAGTATCAGAATTGAGGAGGTTTTTCTCTATGTCTCCCTGCCAGAGAAGAAACAAAAATGCTTTTCACCTGTTTCCTGGTGTTCCTTAAACTGCCAACAGCTCTTAAAGTTTTTTAAAGGCAGAAGCCAAGCCATAAAAGCTGCTGGGTGTTTTTCATTATGCATATCAGATGGATGTGAGTGGATAAGTTTTGTTTCTTTCTCTCCATAGTTTTGGCTTGTGATCCCAGACTGCTTTTCAAACACAAAAACACCAGCAGTAGGTTGATAGGTAGTACAGCCTAGGAACCAAACTCAAATACCTGTACTGGGTGGAGGAATGTGTGAACTCTGTCAAAGCTTGAAATGGGCTTTGCAGTGCCATACAGACACACAGATGAGGGTTTTTTTGGTTTTTTTTTTCTTTGTTATCTGTAAAGCCTAAGGTCAGTAACAAATCAGTTGACATTTGGTAAGCTTCTTGCCTCCCTATTATTTTTGGGTATTAATCCTTCTTTGTTTTTCTTTGAGTTTTTGGAACTGTTGAAAGTTCTGGTTGGGTGAGTTCAGGTTTTTGGGGAGGGAGGAGTTTGAATTGGGTGATTCCATAAAGATGTTTTTCTTTGGGCTTAAAAATGTAATAAGATAAAAATCAACTTAAGAATAGCGCCTCTTCTTCCCCCTCTAAAACTGGGTTTCAGTTATATTTACTAGTTGGATTGGACAATTTCCTGAAGTAGGCAATCTTGCATTCTACAGTTTCTGCTTAGATGATGGACTGCATGTTTTCTTTTGTTTGTTTGCTGCCTGGCACTATGGATGCAAACAGTAATCAGATAAAACAATTTTAAAACGGAACAATGTCACACATTTAAGAAAGTGTCATAAAAGGAGGAAAGACAACCTGTTTTTGATTCAGTTCAGTAAAGAACCTTCTGAAATCTCTGTCTGGATGCTGTACAGTAGCCCACTCTGAAGAGGGAGTCTGTCGTGGTTAACCCTGCCAGAACTGTGGGCTGCTGACAAGGAGAACATGTTGCAATGGCAACTCTGCCATCCAGCAAGAATGAAATATGCTCAATTTCCGTCCCCACGGTTGGCTTTATGCCTGTGCCTTGGACAGCTTTTCAAAATCTGTGGAGGAGTCCTGTTGCTTATTCAGAATTTCTGTTGAACATTTGTTACTGGTTTCACTCGGGTAAGTAGATTGTGGAAGTGAACAAGGATTCGTTTGACCTGTTCATTAAGCTGTTGTGAAGTCCCTGAAATTCTAAAGCGATCCAGTAGACTGAGATACAGCCCTAGGCAATGTGCTTCCAGACACGCTATTTCTGTGTAGGATCCAGCCCACACTGAGAACGGGGAAGCTACTTGCGCTTTCCTTCTGTCCCCCTTGTTCTTAAGCATTTTGGCTCTAAATCCACAAGTAACTTATTAATTAAATCATAACTTCAGGATTCAGCTCTGTGCATTTGAAAGCTGGGCTTCACTCTCAAGCGTTAATGTAAATTGAAAGCTCTTCCATAAACTGAAAGATTCATAGTCTGAAAAGTCTGGGTTGTAAAACTCCTGAATTTGATCTCCATGTCGTTATTTAGTAACTCTAACTAGGCTCCCTAGAAGTATTCTCTATTCTTAATGCAGTTTGACACCTAGGACAGTTACTCTTCTAGTGGAACAATTGACCTGTTACCACAGCTGAAATCCCTAAGTCAATATAATCAGGATCAAATGTGCTTTGCTTTTGTGGCTGTTTACTTTAGCTAGCTGAGATTGATTAGCTGGCATCTGGAGATACAGAAAGGCCATTGCAGTTGTAGCTTCTGTACATCTTCTTTGGGTTTTTTAGCTCATTTGTATTTTTATAATATAAGTTGAGGGTTTTGAGGTGGCTTTTAGGGTCAGTGGACCAGTAAATGTCATTCCATTTTCAGCTCTTAAAACTGAGTGTGGGATTAGTTCCTTGAATTCGGGGGGGGCTGTTTGTAGCTCTTTTGCACAGGCTTTAGTAGTTTCGGCCAGGTAGCCCAGATCTTGCAGAAACCAACTCCTAGGATTTGGGGTTTTTGGCGTGGCTTGGTTCTGTTTGCATTTACACTTGGCATGACTCCAGTGAAAAAATCAGAATTGTATAGGAATCAAACCTTTCCCCTTGCCCCCAGCTTTCATCTCAACTACCTCTAATCTGTACTCTTAATAAGAAGTCAGTATTATTCTTTTTGTAATGGATGAGTGGCTCAGTTGTATTAAATCACTGTGGGCTGAAAAATCCACATGCAAAATCTAATTAAATATTTTGTGTCTGATTCTGATTGTACTTATACGATGTGGATCTGACTCCATGGAGATGCATTAACTTACTCTGGTTTTCTGAGGCCAGAGACTGTGGCCCATTGTCTGAGAGAGTGGAATGGGAGAGAGAGCCTGTACTTCCAGATTCCTGGGTGATGGTCCTGGCCAAGCCACTGGTCTGGTGTTGGGGAGTCTACTCATTGCTTCTCCACTATAAAGCAAGGATGAGCACAGAGTAAAACCTGAGAGAAATGTGGGGTTTAATGAATGTTGTTTGATCTGTGGCTCGAAAGCATTGTAAGCATTAAATGACTTAACATTCAAGTCTAGAGTAATGCTTGCACTTGTGGTATAACTGAAGAAAAGATGGTACTGTTTTTAAAAGAGTTGTCATCGCTGTGCCAGGAAAGCATCAGCCAGTTTTCAATAAATTACATCCTCCTCAATGGGAGGCAGGAGTAAAGCAAAGAGAAAATTTCTACTTCATGTTAATTCTTCCTTTAGCGTTTATGTGAAATGAGGTTTAGTGTCAAGAGTTGTCAAAAATAAAAACCCTTTTTTTATATAACTTTCAATATAATGCAACCAAAGAACTTGCTGTTTTGGAACATGTAGCTGGTTCAGGATTTAGAAAACCTGTGTGCTGATAGTGTCCAGGTCAGGACTGTTAAGGGTTAACAAACCAGAGCCCTCACTAATCTGGGTTGCAATTTGCACCACTGTAGCTGGGAGTTTGCTCTGCTTTGTCTCCTAGTATAAGTCTAGAGAGAATTCCTTTCCTGGCTTTCCTTTTGAGAGCTTGGGGGTGGCAGGGGGGTGGGTTTAACAAATCTCCAGGTAGTCCTGATGTCATGATCAGTATTCTGCTGTTATTTCCACTTGTCAGGCACTGTTTGAGTTGCACAATTTGGAATGTTAAGCATCTGCTTTGTAAGTGTGTAGACGTCAGGATCATTACAGATTTGTTTATGGAGATAAATTCTGCCTCTTCAGATTTGCATGTGAATTGAGGGGCAGACAGAAGTTTATACTTTCTGAAAGAATTGTAGGGACGACTTTTAGAGTAAACAATAGAAAGTAATAAAAAATGAAGGGTTAAATAGAGTATTTAGACAATTCTACAGAAAAACTACCCACTTGCTCAATTATGTTTGATGAACAGAAGTCTTAAAAATGCATCGGTATCACAATCTTCCTACAGAATAAGCAAATGGGATTGATGCCATTACATTTCCTTACTAATGTGTGTTTTAATAATCCAGCTATGATAATAGTTGATATAATAATAAACATGATTGTAGCTGTGTCCTCATTAGATCATATTTCCAACATGGGGATATTTGTGTGTTTGATCAGTCCCTGTTTCATAGAAGTTGCAGTATTTGTCGTATACGCCTTTCTAAAAATCCCATCCCCTGTGCATTGACGGGCTCAGACACTGCTGACACTGCTTATGCTCAAGTCTCTTTAGTGCTCTTCTTAATTAGAGGGGCCAACCTCTGTCTGCTGCTCAGTGCAGTGTGGTCTGTCAGCAGAGAGGTGCTTGGGTGTGGTTTTGTACAACTCGCTGCTCTTTCAGTAGAGACACGATGAGCAGGAAGCTGTATATAACCTGAGAAAATTAGAACTTGATCAGGTAGTTTGCTGTAAATGCAAGCTGCAGGAAGACTAATGTGTTAATCCATTTTGTCAACCTGTGGGAAACCAAAATAAGGTGGTTGGGTACTCCATGTAAGCTTTTGATATTCCATGTAAGCTTTTCTGGATAATCCAGGGAAATATGTGCTTTTTCTGTGCTGGAAAACCAGAGATATTTTTCATCTTTCATGTTAACGTATCACCGGTAAAAATCATCGCGTGGCAGGGTGCTGGTTGTGTTTGCTTTTATTATCAGAACCCCCTCCTTTGGTTAGGGGAAGTTTCCCAAATGCTCATTCTAATTCTCAGCCGAAGTAATCTCTGGCTTCTGTAAAAATGGCCTAATGCTCATTGCAAGCACTTGGATCTTAACAGCTTCTTCAACTCATCAGCCTCTCATCAAGTGCCATGGAAAGGGAGGGTTCAGACACCGAAGAGAAGGAATAGAGTCAAGAAAACAGGGAGATTTTATTTTATTCTCATCGTGGTCTGCATGCAAAGTCAATTTCTATATGAACTGCAGTAGAGTGTAATCAGAAGGGGTAGAAAACAATTGCTTTGGCTTTGAACTTGATGTTAGATAAAGTCAAATCATTTAAGTTAGAGTGTTGAATACTGTATTATTTAAATTATTATTATTATTACTACTTTGGAAGGCTAAATGTAAGATTGTGTCATTCCATTGCTTCCTGAAGCTCACCATCCTTTGAGGTGTTCAGCATTAAATTAAAAATGAAGTGTCTCCCCAGCTGGGGCATCTGTAGCCAGCAGAGAGTACAAACTGACAAGGAGGCCTTATAGATGGTATAGAACCACAGAAGACAAAGTCAGCGACTGAAGAAAATACCTCTGTGCCAGGACATTCTGTAAATTTCTCTGGAGAAATCCTACAACCCTTCAAGAAAGTTGACCTCATTTGCATGTTTTGATTAGATTACTGTCAGGCTTCTTCTGACTTCCTACAAAGAAAAGTAGTTTTCTGAACAAGTCTCAGGAACTTCTTTAAGTCACAATATATTCCTTATAAATAACTTTATAACTGAAGAGAAAGATTTTTGTGTACTGTGTCTAAATCTCTAGGGGAAACATGTTTTGTCCTAAAGAAGAATGCTCTCCATCTATATTCTATCTTCCACTTTAGTGAAGGGATCATCAATCTCCCAAGTAAATTCCTGAAGTATTTATTAGTTAACTCAGCCTCTGGTATTGTCACAGCCGGGCAGCTGTTTCTTTAAAGGACCGTAAATGAAAGTGTGACTTGGGGGCATATTTCAGAGAGATACAAAACTGTATGACAACTGTACAGTGTGGGAGTATCTTTAAAAAGTGGGGGAGGAAGAGAGAAAGAATCTTATGCCCCCTCCCTTCCACCAAGTGAGGGGAAATTCTAGAGGTAGAACAATTACGTTTGAAACTGCTGCTATATTTAGGTACAAGATAATGACCTACACAGCGGAGTTAAGCCAGTGTGAGGACTGCAGTGTTCACTGCCCTTAATAGGTGTGTCTTGAATAAGGTTTAGGAGAATGTGGGCACAAAAATACTTAAAACCTAAAGAAGCCCAAAGAGAAAAAGACAAACTGCATTTTCAGTTTTTCATTACTTGTAATTGCCTCTTGAAAATACCCTGTTAACGTGGAAAGTCTTGTGTTTGCAAAGTGTGTTTGCTTCTGGTCGCTTCCATTGTTTTGGTTAGGAGAGATGAATTTATGAAAACATACAATGAGCTAGGCACTATTTTCAGCTTGATGGGTATTTCCCTAAGTGCCTTATAAACAGAGAAAGAAATGGTGGAAAATTTAGACTTCTGACAGCTTTGACTTTTCTAAGAAAAAGGAAAGTATTCCAAGCAGTACTTCATCAACCAAAATGCATATTAAAGATGCTTTGGCTGTATCCCAGGCTCTTTAGAGATGAGCCATAAAGTCATAGTTGAAATACTTGTGCAAGTGAAGGTAAATGAATTATGCTGCTTTCCACTCTCGTTCAAAGGTGCTATGGTTTATTTAGGTCTTCTACCAGAAAAAGGTGGAAATCATACGGAATACAGAATGTTTTTGTCTTCTACTTCCTGAGTCACTTATTCTTCTACTTTGTTGTTACACAATTTTGGGGTTTGTTTTGGTATGATTGTTTTGACAGGCGAGGGTCTGCATTTACTTTTATAAGGTGTAATACTGGATCTTGGATTGGGCTAACAAACAGCTGGTTAGTTACAAATGAAGATGCTGTTGCCTATGCTGGGAGTGAGGTATCTCCGAGTTGTCAACTCTGAACAGTGAAGTAATTCATGTGATTGAGGGTCTTCCCTTGGCTGTTGGAGGTAGAGTTTAGCTATATTAGGACAAATCATGTCTGAATCTCATGAACTGGACCTGCACGTTAAACTGTAGATTATGCTGAAGTAATCATAATTTGGATGACATCACAATTTAAAATGTTTCTTGGTTTTCACAGTCAGACAGAAAGTGTTTTCTACCAAAAATATTTGCATGACTGCAAGTGGTCTCTTCCTGTCCCACTTATCCCCCAAATGCACATACAGATGAGAACTCAGAGAAGCTCAAATGGTGGGAGAAGGAGAATGCTGGTAATTTTTAGTACTTTTTGCAATGAGAGATTGGTTTAAACCTCACCTCTTAGAAGGTTTTACTCTTCATCTCATCTCAGTTTTACCCAAGTGAAAGCAGCTATGAGGAATCATAGAATATCCTGAATTGTAAGCAGCCCATGAGGATCAGTGAGTCCAAATGCTGACTCCAAGACCACACCATGTGTGAGAGCATTGTCCAAATGCTTGTTGGACTCGGGCAGGTTTGGTGCTGTGCAGGGAGTGCAAGGCATCCTGTGGCTGAGCTGTACTGAGAACAGACGGGCCCAGGGGTGTTCCAAAGCGCATTCCCAGTGACTCGGAGCAGACTGGGAGAGGGCTCTACCCAATGTTGTCCTTGTTCCGTGAGAGACACGGCTGTGTGGGCCATGCCTTGCTCTGCCTTCACAGCTGCACTCCCACTTCACTGTCTGGTGGAAAGAAGTCACCAAATTATCAAAAATACCATACTGAAGTGTAGCAGGTTATAGTGGTATGGAGATATTTTCCCCTCCTAGAGGTTTGCAGACAGAGGCCGAGTTTCTGTCCTTGCATAGTTGAGTTCAAAATACCTTTCCTTTACACGGAAAGGTATTTTGAAGCATCAAGTCAGAGCTACCTTTAAAACATCAGGTATGGCTTGGAGCAAAAAAGTGATTTCCAGCCATGCCCATGACTGCATCCAGAAGTCAGTTGTGTTGGCCTCTTCTGGAATGGACAAAGAAGTAGAAAATAATTAAATTACATTGTTTTTTATTTTGCTGCAATTAAAACAGTGACAACCAGCTGCCTTGGTTTTCTCTAAACCTCAGTGATAATCCTTTCATAAAAAATAATTAACCAAACATTGTTCAAGGCAACAGGCAATGGAATAACAGGAATTTTATGAAGGTAGCATGCAATAATCCAAGAGCTATGGGCTGTTCTTTTCTTTTGTAACTTTAAACCTGAATTACACCACTGGAAGTCTTTATCTGTCTTCACTCCTTGTGCCCTCTCATATGGCAATGTCTGCAGTAGTAAACAAGGAAGGACATTCTGAAAGATTTTCTGTCTCTTCCCCTTTTTACCAGCAGAAGTGTTTGTTGTTAAAAGGTTTTTTTATTTCCTTTTTTTTTTTTATCAGCTGCCACTGAATAGTTCTTTAAATTTTAATGGCTGTGGGAGGATGCTGACTGTTGCCACAAGCTCTCCTGTTCCACTGGGGATATTGATTTGGATGTGTCTGTTGCTCAACTGTTCCTCTCCAATGCTGTACCTTGTAGAGAAGAGTTGGTGAGGATTTTAGCAATCTCACCTATTTCTAACACATGCAGTGGGCTCTGTGGCATGAAATAACAATTTTAGACTCTTTTAATAGGATTTCTGTGAATGGTTATCATCATTTCTAGTCAGCCTAAGTATAGAAGAAAACCATAAGAAAAAAAGACCTTCCAGCAGGTTGAGAATAAGGACATTTGAGGTCAACCTGCCTCACATCTTTATGCTATTAGTCTTTAGAGACATCTGTAATTCAGACAGTCCTAATATCCTTTGTGTTTTTCAGTTTTACATTTTGGCATCATATTCAGAGCAATTTTCCAGAACATTTAAAGAGAGGAAAATAAGATGTTTGGAAACAGCCCTACAGTTTTGCTGAACTCCAGGGTACCATTTACTTTGAGAAATGTTTAAGCAACTTCAATTGTTTCCTCTTTTAATGGCCTAATTGAGTTTTAGACTAAGCCAATGAAACTTTTTTCTTCTTGCTATTTGTATAACATTCAGAACTCCAATCCCCATCAGTTAACAGGAAGTGTCTGACTTCTGTTGTTCATTACGTATGTAACAGAGTGTGTTAACAGAAGATTGTTAGAACTAAAATGCAAATTTACTGGTTTTCTTTCATTAGCATCACATGGCCTTAAATGAGGCCATTTCTATCTTGGAAACTTAAGAAATTTCAAAAGTTAAGATGTAGGTAACATTTAGATTTTTTATTGTTTTTTATTTTCAAAAGGGATGGTCACCTTCTGCTATATAATGAAAATTTATTACTTCTATTTATCTAAGCTACTGAATCTAGCTACTGGAGTAGCTAGTGCTTCTGTGGTGGGGGTCTCTGTTTGGTTTATTTGTTGGTTTTCTTTTTTTTAAATTCTGCTATGTTTTTGTCAAAGAATTTGTATTTCTTGTTAAAATGCTAAAAGTAAAAGGATGTGCATTTTTAAATCACCTGTTCTTCAGCAGGTCTGGAAAGGCAGTTCATTCATTAGATTGCACTTATAAAGGCTTAGCAAGCAGTGAGGACTTTACTCAGAATCTTTTCAATATTAATTTAACAAATTAAAGCTTTCACTGCAAGTTTCCTGTGATTTTTTTTCTCATACTGAGCAATTATGAGTGTACCTGCAATTCAAGGTTGAGTTTGCAATACGTGCTTTTATCCCGACCCTGCTGTGTCCTGACACTGAGTTTCATTAGTTCTTCCCTCCTTCTCCCTGCAGACTGTGTGTCACAGGCAGCCTTGTTGGTTTAGGCAGCAGTGGACTGTGAGAGTAGAGTGACAAATGATCCCATCTTGACTGTCCCTGGAGCTGCAGCTCCGCCCTGCCCTCCTTCATAGCTCTCCAAGCTGAACTCGAGTTCTCTCTTAGTTTCCTGGCCCTCTATCCCACTTGCAGGAGGGCCCAAGGAATCTCTTCCCAGCCCTAAGTGTCCATTTGTTGAGCTGTGCCATTAACCTGACCCCAGCTGTTGTTGTAGCTCTCCAGCCTAAAAAGGACAAGAGAAGAATTCCATCTTTAAGGGCTTTCAATTCCCTAACTGGCATCTACCAAAAAATGTCCTGCTAGCATTGCAAGGCTAATACTCTTCCTAGGGAGGCTAAAAGCTCCCTAATAGAGTGGCAGTAGTCTTTGAAAAGACTCCTGATCTTTGCTGGAGGGTCCAAGGTATCCAGGTTAGAGAGTCCAACCCACTGGGCAAATCAGCACATTGATCTTGTGTTCTGGCACTTGGGCTCCTCTATGATGTTATATAAATTAATGATTCTGATGCATTTTGAAAATTTGCAGTATAGCACACAGAAAGGTCAATTTACTTGGCACCACAGGCATCTCCTGCTCGGCTAATTTATAGATATTGTAAATCAGTTTATAAATTATATTTCATGGTAACTAAGTATCAAAGAAACAATAGAGAAAGGCGGTTTCTATGCCAAACATAATTATGGAGATTTTGGATAGACAGAATGTCAGGGAAAGAAGGAAAAGACTGTTTCCTTTATATACTACATGAATATTTCTTCATCAAAACACTGACTTCTAGCCATGAAGAGTTAACATTCATGAGGAATGTGTGGAAACCTTACATAACTCGTTCAGTCTCATCTCATGGGTGTTTCTCTGTACACTCTGCCAGAACTAATTTCACGGTTTTAAAACAACTCGTGGTACAAAAAGAATACGTAATGAGTTGCCGTGAGATATGATTGTTTCCCATTTGAGAGATAGAAAGACCTGTAGCTCTCCAGGACTTATTAAGAATCATTTCTCAATTAAGCACGGGATGTATAGCTTAACAAAGGCTGTGTGGTTCCCCTTGAATACATCAGGGTTTGGCTGAGCAAAGCAGACCTTTTGCAAGCATTTGAGATACTCTTCCCCCTCCTTTTCCCCAGCATCTTTTCCTCTACTAGTTTATAAATTCAAAGAGACCGTAAGCTTGTGTAGACAAAAAACACTGACCTGGCATGGTCTGTCTTATCCTGCTTTCTGAATCCCTGTCATATCTTAGAGTTTGAAAACAGACAAAGCTTTCTGGTGCTGTCAAAAAAGTCATCTTTGAGAAAGGAAGCAGCATCCAAACTGTCAAGACCAATACTTGCTCCCTCTCAGCCAGTGACGTTTCACTCCTGAAGCCTGCATAGCAATAAACTACTGACTTCAGTTACCAAAGACAGAGCCTATCCAAAGTGCTGGCAAAAGCAGAGTCCAGGGAAAGAAAGTTGGATGGAATAGGGTGGTGAAAAGGAATCTTTTCATTTTAACATTAGATATGTACAGAGAGAGAAATTAGGTTCTCCTCCTTCTAAGAAAGGCAGAAAGTAATGTTATACAAAAAAGCCTAGCATTTTACAGAATGGGGGAATGCTTTAGACAGTGTGCCTTGTTGTAAGCCAACAGTTCGTGGCACGTCTTGTCTTAATTTGAAAAACAGCCTGTTGGATAGTGAAATTTAGAAAAGGGAAAAAAAAGTTTTGAGTAGTTAGTTGTTGCAGAGACAGTGGACTGTGAGACCACTCTCCCCACCTCTGCATTTCAGGCACATGTGAAGCAGAGTTAAAGTTCAGTTTGATAGCCCTGGCAAGGTCTCATATCACTTTTTGAGGCAGGAAGTCACAGGGGACTTAACTGGCTAATATTTGCCCAGGTCTTTCCAAGTCATAAAGTGAGATTTATTTCCAAGTATCAGAGCCACTTCAGTTCAAATGAGTTAAAGTAGCCTTAAACGCTAAGGGAAATTTATGAGGATTTTTGGACCTCCAAAATACTTCAGTAAAGCAGCTGGGATTACTAGTAAAATTTCACTGCTGTAAAAACGTGATTTGAAACAGAAATGTGGATGGATTGAGAGGGATCTCCTCCAACACAGTCCATGGTGTTGCTGTGCAGCTGGGAGCCCTATCGTTTCAGTCAGCAGTCCTGAATGGAAAATTCAGTGTGATGACTCACTGTTTTCTACATCTTCTTGTGCTGGAAAGATAGAAACAAGGCAAAGATTCCTTGGTCTATCCCCTTGTTTGCCCTGCTGCTCTCTAGGGAGAGTTGTTATGGACATCTTTTTTCTGGCTGGAAAAGAGAGGGGGATGGTGGGAAGTGCAGGATTGCATCATTTCTGTGCTGCCAGGTGCCCATCTCAGGTGCAAGGTGAGGCTTTCATTGTGAGGAAGGGTTAAACTGCTCTGTCTGCTGGGCAGAAGTGGTGACATGACAGATGATGTGGTGGCAGGATGCATGAAATAATTTAGATTAACCTCTCAAATTTTCTGTAACAGCAGTGCTGGAAGTCCTGCTAGTTCTTGGAAGCAATCCAAGAACAAATTTCCATGCTTCTTATCCCAAACTCACTAGTGATGAAGGAAATTTTACTTCAGTAAAAATCATCTGTGTCCCAATAGGAAATATACCTTTTTATAGGAAATTCTTTTTTTTTCACTTGCAAAACCTGTCATTTTTAATGTGGGAAAGAGCCATATGATGTGAGGCACAAACACACGTTGATTCTCTTTTTAGAAAACCAGTGAGAATAGGGATGCAAATTAGTTCACTATACAGTTCTAATTAATCAGCCTCTCTTCTCTTTTCTTTATTCCAGTTACCTTGAATTAGAAGTCATGTTATCCTTTGGGCTCCAACTGACTTAATGTTTTAGAAAACTGCCAGCTCCTACTCTGACAAGGAAGTCAGAAAGGGTCAATACTCTTTGTATTGTAGTTACTCCAAAACAATGACTGATTTTAGTTAGAATGGTATTTTGGGGCTATTTTGCTTCTCATATTTCAAAGCACAGCTGAAAATAAAGTGAGTGTGCCCTGAGACACTGACTGTAACATATGTTGAAGGAATGTTCTATAAAGATAAACCAAACAGTTCCCCAGCATTAGCTGTGGATGGAATCTAGATTTGATTATGCTGTTTGACCTGTCCAAGATTCAGAGATGTCTGAGCCTGAGGTTTTTTTCGATGGTCTATTTTGCAGGGGAAGGAGAAGGAAAGATTGTGGTAGAGTAAGCAGAAAATTATTCAGCAGTTCCCTGTTATGTTCATTAAGAAGGCAGAGTGAGGCACTGAACTGTTATTTCAGTCAAATCTTTATTTCATTTATGTCAGTATTTTGTAAATAATTAATATGACATTTTAAGTTGACTTGTTTCCCAAAATAGCTGGAATACAATAATAAACTGCACTGCAGTCAGTAGAAATAGCTGTAATACCATGTCCTGTTTTGAAATTATTTTTCACTTACCAGTCAGGCTGAATATTAGTGCTTCTAGGTAGGAGGTTATTAACTGTATTTGCTCTTTAAAGAGAAAAGAACTCCTCATAAAGATGACTTCGACAGCAAAGGAAAGTTTCACAGCAGTAGCCAATTTCCTCAGGGAATAATTCCATGATTTCCCAGTCCAATGTAGATCTACTCTTCTGCTCACTTAGAGGCAGGGGCAGGAAAGCACAGGAAGCCATAGAGACGGGGACAGGGAAAATTTCAAATGTCACACAGACTTTTAACTGTATCAGTGCCAAGGGCTGTTTCTTCCAGAAAACTGTGGAGCTGAACAGGGCCGAAATTGTAGCTCTCCAGCAAACCAGCCAAAGCTCAAGAAAGCTCTCGACATTTTACAAAATCCTTTCCAGGACATTTTTCCTCAGGAAAGGAACATTGAACATTAGCTATTCAGGCCTCCTCTAGGATCAGAGTTGTCTTCCTTGCCTGCTTACAAGGAAGCTGCTTGTCCTGATGACTTCGTGCACTTTTGGGAGCGGAAATATTCCTGGTACTGAAGCATCATTCCTTAATGTTTAGAGTGGCTGAGGAACAGGAAAAAAAAGCATTAGAGGATCACTCAGTGGCACATCTTAACTACTACTAACTACAAGATTTAAAAGACGACATTAACCTACAGGCAGAAGTGGCAGAATGATACTTTATTAATTTTGCTCATTTATGAAATGTCTGTGAGATTTTTGCAATGCAGCCCAGTTGAACTTGCCTATTTTTTTTTTAACCTCCAACAGAAGACTAGATAAAGCCTAAGGGAGGATGTATTCTGTAACACTTAAATGGTGTGCAATTCATAATTAGCTTTAGTCAAGATTTGACTTTGGCCGGTTGAGCAGAGACAGGATACTTTATTTTTGGAGCTAAGGTCTTCACCTCACTACTGTGGTGCAACATTCTGGAAAAGCTGGCAATGATTGATGTACGTGGCCAGCTTTTATGTGTTCAGATTAACTCATATGAACACTTATTATTCTGGGTACTGTGGGGTCACTGATGCTTTTAAACAGCACTGAAGGGTCACTGCTAGACTCTGAATAAAATCCCAGGCTCCCAGAATTTTTCTTCTGTGTTCTTATTCATATATCAGAATTCCAGGGTCTTTCATATGTTCTACCTTCAAATTTGACTTATGGCCATAGTCCACAAAAAGAGGACTGCTCAGCTAAATTTAGCTAGTGAAAAGAGCAGGAAAATCTTTCAAGTTGTATTCTCTAAAACAGTCGTTGTGTCCCTCCCCACCTTCCTGACCCCTTTTTTCTTTTCTTTCTAAGCCATGAGAAACATTATCACCACCTCTAACTTTTCTTGGCCAATTGAAGAATAAGTTTTAATTTTAATACCCCTCTCAAGCTATAACATTTAAGGAAATACAGGTTACAAACTGTGTATTTTTCTTTCTAGTGCTGACAGGGGAAAGTAATTTCTCATTCTCTTTCTTTTCCTCTTTTCCGCTTTGGGATGCCAGCCTTGCAAATCAATATTTCATTTTGAAGGAGCCATGTTTGATGCCAGTTCTACTTATTTGCTTTGCAGTCACTGCAGTAATTCTTTGTAGCTCTGTCAGTATGTAAATTAAACCAAGCATAGATAGCTTTGTGTTGCTTAATGTTCAGCTGATAAAAATTAATGTGGTGTGAAATGAGCATTTTATCTGACTGCAGATACAGTGCCGGAGTTAATTAGACTGGCAGAGCAAAACGTTATTAAACATACAGGCCCCTGATCATCAAGAGCTGGGTGAACCTCAAAAATGTGGGTTTGGGTGGGCAGTGTAATGTAAATTGACTGAGGCAGGCTCAAAGCAAACATACTGGGAATGGTGCACTACTTCAGCAATAAGACATGACAGACAGAGCAGTAGTGCTGATGAATGCATGCCTTGGGTGCACAGTGTAAGGTACAAGGCAAGCCAAATGCTTCCAGCACGCTTGGGAAGTGCATTAATCAGCATTAACACATGATCTACAATGTCTTATTGTCATTAAACATTGCCACTTCTTAAGTTCAGAATTCGGTGACAGTTAAATGATCAGTAAGCCAAATCAAATAAAGCAGCAAAACATTTAATTCAGCATAAGTTATTTCAGTAAAAGTATTTTCATACATTTAGTTAGTTCTCTTGGAAGATTGCCTTGCAGCACTGGTGTATACATCACAATTTTCTCTAATTAAAACAAAAAAGCACTAACAAAGATATTTTTTTTTCTATATACTAAATATATCCCATAAGTATTGGCTCACTTCATCTCTTGTCTGAATATGGAGCCTATTTTGATATTCCCAATACTCTGTTTATGCTGGATACATTGATGAAGAGAGTCAGATGCATTGTAATATTGCCAGGAAAAGCTGTGTTGGATACAAACAAACTGGCCTCTACTTTTGATGCTGTGATAGGTGAGTTTGGAACAATTTCCTCAGTATTATTGCCTAGGCAAGATGTGAATCTAATGGTTTTAGCCAGTGAAACCCACAATGATTTCTGGTTTTTTGAGACACATTTCTTAACTTATAATTGGAGACTTTGGGCTGTGGTATTTATTTGCAGACATAGGAAGCTCTAAGTCGTGTTTAAACAAACCTGCAAGCCAACACCCAGAATGTCAGGTGTCTCTGTGGCACTCAAGTCTAAAGGACTCTGGAGGCAGAACAGATCGCCTGAGAGGAAACTCTGTTGACCAGTTTTCTAAAAGGACCAGCTGGCACTGGGGGCTGGTTTATGCAGTGGATGTTGCTGGGCAGTAAGAACTCCAAGAATGCTTTTCTGCCTCCTTGTAAGCCCTAAAATGCTGCTGAGCAACCTCAGTTTTACTTCCTGGCAACCTCCCTCTTAAATAACCTCTCTTGGTAAGCCTGGGAGTCTGACATATTTTTACCTAGGGCTTCATCCTTGCAATACTCTGATAAAAGTATTTTCACAAATCCGAAGTTTCTCTGTGATGCAGATGATCCATTTTGTGCATTTCATCTGTTTATCTTTTACTTCCTTTGCTTTGACAGTACTATATATGTTTATGCTCCAGTACTTAGCCTTAAATGAGCAGGCTTTTTGTTTTTCAGTTGTTAGTTCTTCTGTCTTGTGCTGGTCTGATGTCCAGATGTTCCTCCAAATTGCTGGTACTGTTCACCTCTCAGCACCTTCGTATTGCAAATTGTTGTCGTGGAGCTTGCCAAAATGTAATGCCCCGTTCTGCCTCGGTTTGTCTTCACCTGGTGAGGTGGTGGGTGGGCTCTGAGGGTTTTTATGAAGAGCCCCTCGTGCTTTTGCATTACATAATAATCAGTGAGAGTCCTACTTCACTGCTTCTGAATATTTCTGATCGGTGCACGCAGCAGAGACAAAATATTAGGAGCAGACAGCAGGACCTCAGTGGCTGTTCTCAAAACTATTAAAAACGAGCAGAGGGTGGTCAGAACTTACATGGATGCACAAATTGATATCCCTTATTAACTACATAATTTGCTTGACACTGACTGGAACTTCCAGGCATAATTGAAGAATTTAAGCTTTTTGGCTCAGTCTCAGAGGATCAGTGAAGGTGACCAAGGAATCCTCTGAATGTTATACAGAAACCTCATAATAGGAGGACTTGGGAGGACTTTCTTTACATGCCCATTACTTTTAGGCGTGTTTGTGTGAAACAGGATGATATAAGACTGTCTTGGTATTTGTATGCACTGCTTTGCCTTCCTTATCTCTTAGTGATTTTCAGATAAAATACAAATTTCCGCTCCATTCACTTATTTTAAGTATTTATTATTTGAAAGAAACAATGTAAATTCCCTTCCAGTTTGCAACAGAGTTGAAATACTCAAGAAGATGGATTGTTGTAGTTTCAAAACCCTTGCCATTGCTCTCTCCCCTTCAAATGTCACAATTTAGTGTTACACATCTATTAAATCCTTAGAGAGCTGCACATTGCTGTTAGCTTCTTCTGTGATGCAGCCGGAGTCAGCCACGTTACTCCTGGTTCAGAATTCCTGGTATGCTCTGTAAAATTCCTCTGTGCTTACACATATACAGAAATCTAACAAGAGTGGTATTAGTCACTGTCCTAACCAGGAATGAAGTAATTTGCCAGATTAGAAACAACTCCTTGCTAACCTGAAGTGATGGATCCTATGCAGGATCCTATGGAGTTGCTCCATTCCATTTTTTACCTTATTGAGAGCTACTCAGTTATTTGAGGAGTTGCATTTTACTTACTACTATTTTCTTTATATTCTTCTATTTCATTTTTTTATAACTTTTCTGTATGATTCATTCTGTCCTGTACAGGGGCTTCAGTGCACGTAGGAAGACATCCAGTTGTTCAGAACTGGTTTTGTCCTTTAACCTAAGAGATCAAATGTATATCCTTTAAGCTACTGTGTGACTCGTTTTGTTTTCAATGTTTCCTTTCTAATTTTCCTTTACCAGGAAATAAAAATTAGATCCCTTCCTCTGTAGTAACCTGTATTTGCTGCCTTTTTCTGCTGTAATGTCCTAGGCCAAATTTCCAGGTACGTTGGTTTTTACGTATTCCTTTTTGTACAACTGTCCAGACTTTTCACTGGTAGAGGTTATGAGTTACTGGGGCTGCAGTTTGGAACTTCAAAAAGATATCTAAAATTACACAAGCTCATCATTTTTTTTGGCTGGTTTCTCTGTTGAGAATAGTTTCTTTTGGATTTTCCAGACTTCTCTCTATTTAGAATTAGGTGTAACAAAAAACGAAAGCAAACAAAGGCCACAACCAACACCAGCACTTAAAATTATTCTGGTAGCTGTAAATCCCATAAATCTCCCCTGGAGCTAAGATAATTTTTAAATAAAATCATGATATTCAAGACTTTGACCACCACCTAATTGGCAGGAAAAAAAAAAATCTCTCCTCTAAATAGCAGTTTTGGGTTTTTTTCTTTAGTCACCTAACACTATCCATACCTTTGGTGAATTAAAAAGATGGAATAATTTTGCTCTGATGTGAACTTGCATTTATTTTTGTAGCTTCCAATACTATAAAAATGAGTATAGAGGACCAAGCTGTTGTCAGTGTTCGGCAAAGCTGTTTATACAGCTCCTATCTCTAGAGAAATACTCTTAGACTTCTTCCTCTTTTTGATTCAACAGAAGAATCTAAAATCTTGATCTTACTTCGTGAATCAGGCCCAACAGAGAAACAGACTGAGATGCCACATTTCTGAAGTGCTGATCTTCCTTCCCCTTGTTCACCCTTTCCTTACAGTTACTTGAATGGCAACGCAGATTATTGGAGACATAATTTTTGTTACACTGCAAACTATCAGAGGTACAAAATAAATTGCTTACCTCAAATCCAACACTTGGGTAGCGGTACCAAAATCCCTAACGCCCAGGATAGTGTTCAGAAGAGTGAGGATTTCTTTAATTATAATTTTTGTTGTTTTCGAGCTGTTTTGTTCCCAAGGATTCATAGGGACACCTCTCAAACCGGAAATAAATGAATAGGATCTTGCTTGCAGCAGTTCCCTTGTATTTGCTCAGGAATAGACTTTGTCCTGTAACAGAATCGGAGGGTTTGTCTAAACAAAGTTGTGTTTGGAAGGATCAGCTGAGTAATGTTTGATCATCTGTTGTGATCATCTGTTTGTTCATCTTCTTGAAGTGATTCGTATACTGTAGCAAAAAAAACAAACCCAAACTACCATCCTGATAGAAATCTGTCATTTAATTTCATTTATTCAGTCACGTTGGAGACTCTAGATGAGAGAGTTTTCCTTTGTATCACTCAGGGATTCCAGCAGTGATACAAACGTCTGTGTCTTGGTCCTGCACAATCCTTTAATTCCTACACGCCTGCTCATTAAGTTTCCTTGAGGAGTGCAGGCAATAGTCTTCAGTATCATTTATCTCTGGACTACAGCCTGAAGTGAGCATACAAGTGGCTGAGATTAATTCACTTCACTGCTCTCCCTGATGGTGGAGATTCAAACTATGCAATGTTCTACCCTGGGAAAAATAGTTTCAAAAAAGGTAAAGAAACCAACTTGTATAAATCTGCAGTCTGTTCGAAGATGAGAAAGTCTGTTTTTGAAACATGGAGACACCTCTGAGGTGTGGGTTCCTGCCTGGTTTTTGCTGCTGTGCTCTCTCCTCCCCGCTCCAGGGGCTCCAGGGTGTGTCACTGTGCCCTGACCCTGAGCCAGGCTCCCGGGGCTCTGGAGCTCAGCTCAGCCTGGCAGGCTGGGAATTGTCCCGGTGCACTGGGCAGGCTGGGAATTGTCCCTGGTGCACTGGGCAGGGTGCTGCCAGCAGGGAGGGGCACATCCCGGGCTGAAGGATGGCCCGGTGCTGCAGAGCAGCTGGATTTAGTGCCCTGCTGTCTGCTGCCTCCATGCCGCTGGAATATTGGAAAACGTGCTGAGCAGAGGACAGAGCCTGAGCACTGAAATTAATGGCACTGTTGTGCCAATCTGCATTTCGGCCCTGCCACGCTAACTTGGAGTTACCACACTCAGTATTCCCCTCATGGAAGCAGCGGTCTGTTCCAACAGTGAAATAGCCAACAGCATGTGGCTGCACAGTGACTGGATTGCAGGCTGAGGTTTTGTTTTGTTTTGCTTGTTCTTCCAAAGCTTTAAACCTTAAATTCCAGAGTTGTTTAGTTCAGCCTCGTTCAGCTTAATTGCTCTAAATGGAAGCGATTTGTACAGGCAGGATTGTGGCACACATGGATATGCATGGATAAATCTGAAGTAAATGTGAATAATGGCATGTTTTTATAGACATTCAGTGAGTAGTTAGTATTTGCTGATATTCAAATTCAAAATAAGGTCTGTGGCTGGTATAAGAAAGGATTATGTCAATCTCCATAGGTATCCCTAGAAAAAACTCTTAATTCACAGTAACTTTCTTTGCCTATCTAGAATATTACGACTTTGATGTTTCAGAGCAATGGTTTTTTAGTAAAATGTGAAAACTGTCTTTTTAGAGGTATAGTTAACCTAAATATTAGGCACCCTCAACATTATTGAGTCGGTCTAAATAAAAAACCACTTCAGTTTACAGGAAAAACTGCTTCAAAGAAAACAGCAGCAGCTATAGGAAAGGTAAGTAGGTCTGCGTTTCAATAACTCAGTGTTCCTTAGAGGGTCACAGGAAGTTCATGAGAGACCATGAAGTTTGTGCTAGCCAGGGCTCAGCCAGCTACATTTCATTTCCAGCACTGTTCACAGGGGTGCCTGATAAACATGCCCTGCGTGGTTTGCTCCCACCCCTTGCTTGTGCACAGTGTCAGCCACCGTGAGCTGCCAGAAGTAGCTCTGTGGTCTCATGGGAATGCTCACAGCAAATCACTCCAGGTGGGCACAGAGCAATGGACCTAAAAAGGGCCATGTGTGCAAAAAATCCTCGAAGTGACACGTAAGTCTGTGCTGCCTTGGAGTTCTCCAAACCCATTGCCATGGAGAGGGCACTTCCTGCATTTTGTATGTGTTTAAGTATCCCCAGCAGTCACACAGCGAGAAATACATTACGCAGGGAGAGCAAAACTAAAGACTTTACTCATTGTAATGCAGCTCCCTTCCCCTCAGTCATGTATTTATTGAAATTAGAGATGGGGTACGTGACAGCACTTGATAGGAGTTGCAGAACCAAATTTGGGTGTGAGTTTACATCTCAGTGTTAGAATGATTTGTGTATCTAACAATTGAATGTGAAAATTCTGGTACTAGATTAGTATTCTTATTGTGTATCCTGCTTTAACATTTTCTGTAAAAATGTGCTAAATGAAATCCAGAAATATTGTTGCTGACATCTGTCCACCACCAATTTTCCTCACACATTCTTTACCTAACACTTTTTAGGAGTTATTTAGTTCACATGCACAAAATTGTGTTAGGTACAGAGTGGTGCAAAACCAGACCAGGTCAGTTCAGTTTTGTAGAGAAAGGTGGCTTAGGGAATTTGTGTGAGAGTTCTGACTTGAGTCACTTACGAGGCCTTTCCACAAAATTACATCCTAGCAGGAAATCCCAATTTGCTAGAGCCAACGCCTTTCATGTAATCATTCAGATGTAGCACTTTGTGCAGAGAGAGGCAATTTCCAGTCAAGATGGTCGGGCCAGACCCCTGACTCACCAGCTACCACCACTAAGCAAGATTCAGAATAGAACTGAAACTTCATTTTTTCACATCCTCACCGATACAGGCTACTTATGTCCTGGTGTCTCTTTAGTTGGAGCTGGTTCACTTAGACAAGACAATTAATGATTCAAAACATTGGGAAAACATAAGCTGTAATTCTGCCTTAGCAAGCATCCGGTGATCTGATGGGGCCTTGATGTTGCAAGCTGCAAAGTATCCTTTCGTCCTTTTAACTTCAGCTGGGGATGAGGCTGCTTAGAACACCAAGGAGACACCAGAAGTTGCAGGATAAGATAGAAATTCTGAAAATATTGCTTCAATTAGGATAAGCCCCTAATTATTTGGATGCTAATGTGCAATTGGATCTGCAGCCAAAACTATAAAACTTAAAAGCACAAGCTTTATCATCAGATTTCCAGTAGCACCTTCTGTGATTCACACAGAGATGGCCTTCTTTTGTTCTCCAGCTCCAAACCTGGTCAAATTCCAGGGATGCAAAGCCAGGCAGCATGGAGTTCCATAATATGGCAGTGGCTTTTTTTTAATTAAATGCCACCTTCGTCTGAAGATACAGCTTAGTGTTCATGTGGAAAGAATCCAACCTTTGTTTTCATTAATGCAAATGTAGGGTCATTTCTGTGTATGTTAGAGGATTGCCAGCTGTGAGAACACAGCACCTTTATCCATCCCACAGCAATTGATATTTGTGTCTGTACTGTCCTGGGTCTGTCTGTACCCCAAAGCCCTGGTGGTCTGCAGTGGTAACAGAGGAGTGAGGAGTTGTGTTTTCAAGATGACAAGAAGCAGAAAAAACACTCCTTGCTTGGCTGGCTCAAATGAAATAAATGATTTACCTGAGATGTGGCACGTTTAAACTGCGTGGTGGAGTTTGGTGCAGAGATCCATCAACCAGCTCTGCCTGGCCTAACTGAACTTCGTATTTTCTTCAGCAGGACCCTGCAAACCTGATCAGAAACAGGGTGTCAGTCTGGCTGCAGCTGTTGCTTTTGTGGCCCAGATGGTACTTGCAGAGGCTTCTGAGCTATCGAAGCGCTCAGGCAGGGGTGTGCTGTGAAGGTTGAGAATTGAGCCTATTCTTATCTCATACAAAGCTATAGATAGGCTGATCTCAGATGGTATTGAGGATCTAATGAGTTTAATAGGTAGAATGAGCTTGTTAACGAGTTAATGATGTACTTAGAGCGACTCCACCTTCTTTAGGAAATGTGTGTGAACATTCCAAGGGTAGCTGAGGTTCTGTTTTGTCCATTTTGGAATTTTCTGTCACTTTCCCTCACAAGAATTACACACTTCACTCTTCTGAACGTCTTGGGGATTAACTTTATCGATCAATAAGTTTCATCATTAGCCACCTTGGGTTTTTTAGCTTGTTTTTAAAATGTCTGTTCTGTGGTACTTTTTATTTCTACCCTTTGTGGGACATAGCAAAGTTTGCCATTTGTGTCTCCTAAGGGCTAAAGCATGAAGCTGTGGCTCTTGGGCTGTTTTCTTCACAAGAAATGGGTCTTGACATTTTGAATTTTATATATCCCATCAGGTGAGCTTTTGATCCCTATTTCTCACTTTGAAGCAAGACATTTATAATGAATTAAGTTAAAATACACTTTGCTACTGGGTGACATGACTGATGTGGTTGGCGTGCCAGGTAATCACTCCATTAAAAAGTTGAAGATGGCTTTTAAATTAATGAAGTTGACATGGTATGAAGGTTGTAGCCTGCGTATTCTGTGGAATGTTTGGTATCCTCCACTCTTCCAGCTTCTTTTGTCTCCCTGTAACTCTAGGAGTAGCAAAATTTGGATATTATGTACATTGTATATTTCTTATGAATTCCGTAGGGCACAGTTCCATGCTAGAAGCATCAGAGTACACTTTTAGGAGCTTTTGGTGTATTTTTGTTCATTGGGGTTGGAGCAAAGTGTCAGTGGGCTCAGCAAAGGAAAGTAGTGTTTACAAAAGCACTGTTAACCCTTTCCGCCTTGAGCAGCAGTAGAATCTGTTTTATACAGATTTTACTGCATGGGAGGCAGATTTTAGTGCTTGCTGCTTGTTTTGTAGAGTGGATTAAAAACACTGCCCTATGTAATGCTCATTGTAGATTGCAAGTTTTAGCCTCTAAGTGAAAGTCAGAGCTTTTGGTAAATAAATACAGGTGAACTTGCACTAAACTTTATGTGGGGACTGAAGCTTATTGACATTAATGGACTCATTTTCTGTGTCTACCCATGTGAGGTCAAATGAACTCCAAATGGTTTTGTTTTGTTACATTTCTTAAAACTCTCTGTTCAGGCTAAGGGATTTTGAAATTTTTTTTTTTTTTTTTTGGTCAGACTGAGCCAATTTATCTACAAGTTGGGTAAAATAGAACATAACTTTTAAAATCCACATTCCAATGCAAAAGAGTCAAACTCAGCAAAAAGCATAAGAATTAGTTATAAAATTAAATTTAATTTTTCATGTCTGTGTTGGCACAGTGAATGAGGTTTGAAAGGGTGGGGAGTAGCACTCAATTCACTGAAGTGTGACAATTCTTCCATGTCAGTGATTTCAAGCCTGAAGGGGATGACATCCTGTAAGCACATCCATCCATTTGTGTTTATTAAATTAAAGCCTACATGAATTTGCAACAACAGACTGTTCATTAACAGAAAAAGAGACTATTGCTTTCCTCTTGGGACTGTTTTGGCTTTGATCCATTGATCTATTCTTGCATTGACATAAATATTAGGGTTTTGTTTGTATTGGTTTTGTCTTCTTCCTGTGAAAGATGAGACGATAAACAGCAAAAAAAAAAAAAAATTCTGATCATGTTCATATGTACCATATACTATAAGTAGCTAAATGAATTATAAAATACAATAAAAGAAACAGTGCACAATGCACTACCCAAAGTGAAAAAGAGAATCCTAATTTTTTTCTCAGCTATCTCTGCTCAATTGTGCTATACTTCGCTTGATACACAGGCGTTGGGTGGAAGGCAAAAAGAAGTAAACACTAACTAGGCAGTGTTATGCAATGTGCTGTTTAACACATATATTTCAATAGCACCCAAAGACTCACAGGCAAAAGCTGTATTTTTGTTGTGCAGCACCTTGAGCAGAGGCAGGGAAATAACAGTTAAAACAGGGAAACAAAAAAACAGGGAAATAACCTCAAAGGGTGTACTCTGAAGCTGCAGAGAGACAAAGAGAGTAAATCTCAGCTGCAGTTTTTCAGAAGCTCCCCAGTTCCCTTCTCCCCCTTTTACATTAATGCATGTTTCAAGCAATTGGGAAATACCTGTGTTACCAAGTCAGGATCTGTCTCTGTGCAAGAAGGCAGAGGATTTCAGGAAAGGGGTTACAGTCTCCCTGACCAGCTGATAAAAGTTCCTGAGAAAGGGTGGAAAGGAGAAAACCTTCCAGTGTTTTTGCAAGAAGCTACAGTTGAGCAGAACAGGGATAATAGGTACAGAGGTCCCAAAGACTGGATACCTTAGTTCAACAGAGAATACAATATACATAAAAGATGAGGGTGTAATTTGAGGGATACAGAAATGATTGCTCTAGCTCTTCAGGGTGAAAAAATTGTCTGTGTAGCAGAAGTAGGAGAGAGAGCAAAGATTGCTTTTGAAATACAAATTTTGTAGTGAGAATGAAACAATGGATCCAAAGAAGAGAGAGGAATGAAGTGACGGAGCAATCATGCACAAGGGGTGGTTTTTTAGGGCGTTGGAATTAGCACCTGGAGCTGGCTCATGCTGCAGAGCAGGTGTGGTATTCTGCATGGGAGGGTCAGATAGAAATCAGTATTTTGCTGAGGTAAAAAATGGATACAGCATGTATATAAAATGGAAATGGGCTGATTATTGAAGCTGAAGCTGCAGAGAATGAGTGTGTGGGATTGTGTGACAGTGTAGCCAGCAGTGAGTCAGAGAAAAAAGCAGAGCCAACAGAAAACAAAAGCCACATGAAAAGGAGGGTGCGTCAAGCTATAGAAAGCCTGGTTTGGTCAAGTTACTGGGGCTTCCTGGCTGTGGTAAGAATTAGAGGACCTCCTGGGTAGTTTAATGTAAATTGGGAAAAAATAGCAAAAGCCCATCAACATCAGTAGGTATTTTTGCTAGCACTGAAACTAGCATATCTAAAATGGGTCATAAAAAAAAAAAAAATTAAGACCAAGATAATTAGGCATATCATTGAGAATTCAGTCTAGGTGAACTGAATGGAATATTTCCAAACTGAATATTAGGTGGTTAGATTATGCCTACCCATCTTTTCTTGCTTTTGGCGTTAAATAGAAGTTAGTATTGAAGAAGTTTGAAAAAAAATCACTCTGCTATGAAAAAAAGGAAAATAAATAAAAATTTGTATCAAACTAAGATGCCAAGATTATAACTTATTTATGCTGCCGAAACATAGCTCTTCCCCAGTTTGAAGTTGGGAGCCTTAAATCTGTGAGAGAAGTAGTTTGGTAAGACCTTTTTATACTGGTTTTCCCAAGTTTTCTGGATTATTCCTCCTCCGTAAAGAGGAGTGACAGCGCTCACTGAATGCCGGGGTTGACCCTCAGGTGTCACAAGGCCAGACTGACTCCCTGGAGCTCCCTGCACCTCGGAGTGCTCGTGGGGGAGGCTGAGGTTGGCGGCGGCAGGTTTGGAATGGCCCCACCTGTGGGATGGGATGCCCGTGTCTCTCCTGGGGGATAAGCACAGAGCTAAGGCCCTGTCTGGATGCAGATCCCTTGGCCAGGGGCTGGTGTTTGGGGGAGACTGAGTGTGTAGCTCTGGCTGATGGCTGTTCTCTGACAGCACTGAAAGCCAGCGTGTTCTGGTAGTTGTGTGTCCACGTGCAGCCTGTTTTGCCATTGAGTGTTGGGCTAAAGCCTGCTGGGGTCAGGCCCTGCACTGAGCAAGGGAACAAACAGAGTCCATCCAGGCTGTTGGTTGAGATGGAATTCATATGCATGCTGAGACCTGGGAATTTCCAGCTGAGGAAATTCTTCATAGTAGGTTCTTCAGCTTAAACAGCGAAGGTAGCAAAAGCCTTGCACATGGCTCTTGGTGATGAACTGATAGGGACAGTTACCTTTTTTCCTCTTGAGAAAATTATATAACTCCATGGATCCAGGAGCTGATAAAAGGGAGCACCTTCAATATGCAAAGCTTGTGCCTAAAACAGCAAGGTAATGGCCAGCACAAGAACAGGTGGCATGTCTTAGATTTGAAATTCACTGAGCAGCCTTTTCCCGAAGCAGCCCTGCTGAGTGACTTCCCCTGAGCTTTGCAGCGTGTTTGTCCCGGGTGCAGGACAGTTGAATCACTCCGAGGAGACCCGTGGCACTTTGTCATTTACTGACCTCTCTTCCACAAGGCCAGGCTGAAAGTCAAGGAGCGCCAGACACCTTAACCGGAGTCTTTCTTAGTATTCGTGTAACCTCCTCTCTGGTTTAAAAACAAGGGAGAAAAAAGAGAAAAGAGAGAGATAAAAAGATGTTCTTTTTGAGGTGTGGTGACAGTGTGCATCGCACAGCTATCTCATTCTTCAGAGGCAAGCTTGGCTTTCCAGTACCATTATTAGTTAATTGTTTTGAAAGTGATACATCTTTGGACACAGCCTCTATTGCTGGGTGTTAAACCCTGTAGTTATTCAGGCGTTTGACTTCTCTGTAATTGTGCTTCTTTTCTCTTAATTAAATTGTTACTGCCCGTTTACATAGTGCTTATTTACAAACTGTAGTAGAAGAGCTTTCTTCATAACTCTTTCTAATGCATTGAATTTGCATAATTGGCAGTGACTTTATATTTGCAATCTATACATCAAATAAATAAGCATGATGATTTTGCAATATTTTTGTTACTGACTCACTAAGTTAGGCTTTCTTAATAACTTCCTTAGACTTTCATAATAAATGGATAGTATAGGTTATCGGAAGTTAATATTTCACTGTTCTTACTGGCTTTCTTCAAAGTGCTAAAGAGGTTGGTTTGGCTGTTAAAGGGTCTTTTTGTAAAATGGGACTGTGGTTCACGTATCAGATTCCCCTAAAACTTCAGAAAGGCTTGGATATGGGATTTTAGATTTATGTGTATTCATAAAGCATTGTTTCACATGAAAATCAGAAAAAGAAGTGGGAATACCTTGGGTATTTAAGCACATACAACAAGGAACTATAGTATAAATGACTCAGTTTAGGTACCAGTAATTTCTGAGAAAAGGAGAGAAGATTTTTTTTTTTTTTTCCCCAGGTTAGAAAAGCTTTTGGGGACCCTCTCATGCTGAACAGTTACTTTTGATGTGGGTCAGGTATGAATGCTTATTCTCTCGGAAAAAAATGGCATACTAAAATGCGGAAAGGAATAAAAAGATTATGCAACAAAAATACCATTTTGGTTTATCATTTTTCCCCTCTTTTTTTTCCCAAGATGGGCTGAGGCTTTCCAGCTGCCACTTAGAAACAATAACACCTGAAAAAATAAGGCTCATTCTAAATGTGTTGGTGTTAGGGAGCTGACTGTTTTTAACCCAGTGCCTGTAGTAAGGCACACTTATACCCAGTCAAACCATGAAAACAAAATTGATGCTGTGTCAGCATCTTGGCTGCAAATAACACTCAAAACAGATTATAGGACGTGCTAGGAATACAAAATAAGGTTAGAAATAATGCTTCAGCTGTGAGTTCTTCAGGCTGTGGAAATAATAGAGCATAATTTAGTAGAAGAGGAACTAGGGAGTCAGCATGCAGAAGAAAAAAATGAAAGGAGCAAGAAAAATGAAGAGAAATGGAAATAGATGTAGGGGAAGTTTGGCAAGTCCTGTCAGTGGAAAATTCTTATGCTGACTGTATGGAAGGGCCAGAAGGGATTTAAAGAAGAGCCAGAAGTCATTCTCAAGTAAAGAAAGCAGTGACTGATCTTTGTGAGTGCTGCTCTACAAGTCCTTAAGAAGATATGAAAATATACACAGATTCTGGGTATGTTTGTTAGAACTTGCAGATGAGCCCAGACCGGCGCAGGCCAGCGCTACGAACTGTTTACACTTTGTCCCGCCTTTTTTCGTGTGGGTGGGGAGCAGCGAGGCCTGAAGGCCCTCATGAACTGAGGTGTTCTTTTTCAGCAAAGGTTGGTGCTCTGTCTTATCATTACCCGTAAAAACACTTAGTAATGCTAAAAAAAAAGTAAAATTACCTTGGGATGCACATTTAAATGACATTGTATTTCAGGTTTTAGTTTATTTGAGCTACGAAATGTACTTCTTCAGCGTGACCCTCCCCAGTGCTGTGGGGTGAACTAGCACAGCAGTGAATACACTGTGTAAGCACTGGCTTTCCAGACCTCATTTCTACACATTAGGTGAGATTTGAACCTGTTGTTTTAGACATCCTTTTATTTCATAAAGGTAAAAGTATGCAGCCCACCATAGGAACAGGGAACTGCTCCTCATTCACAGTGAAGCAAAGTTCAGGGTTTCATTGGCTGTTCTCCATGCACTCCTCTCTTCAGTGTACCCGTGTCTTCTCCCAGCAACTCAAAGCAGCTGGCTCTGTGAGGTGGATATTTGCCTTTATACTACTTGTTGAAATGCCACAATGAAGAATGAAGCTGAAACCGTGAAGTGGAACAGAGTAATGAAAACTTTTAAAAGCTGTTACTGAAGTCTGGGTGCTTTGTGTCTTTCTTCACTGTCACATCTGAGCTTCACTACTCTATATTTCACCACAAACAAAACAACTATTCCAGCATCTTTCTATTGTTTACAGCAGGGTGGGGATATGGATTTTTAACAATAGATTATTACTTCTTATTAAAGCAAACATAAGTGAACTTCATTTTCAGTAAGCTTTAAAGGTGAGGTACTGTACCAAAGCCCTACCCTTTCTTTATTACAGGTTTTCTATCTCAAGGACGTGTAGAACTTCTAGTTCTGCCAATAGTGGAAGAGTGGAGACAACAATCTGAAAGCAAGATGCAAACTCAGCCTTCAAACAATGTAATCTCTCAGCAACCATTATGTTAAGTTTAGAATACCTAAAATCAGTCAGAAGCCTGGTGGGAGCACTGACATTTCTGAATAGGGTTCAGTCTGTGAGGAGATGAGTCTTGCAATCTATTAAACAACGTGTTACAATAGTCAAGTCTAGATATCACAAAGGCAGGGATTAATGTACACACATCCACACAGGAATCTTTGATGCCTTCAAATGCTCCTCATCTTCTGAAAACCAGTCAGCAGCATCGCCTACATGTTTCACGGCAGACTTCCCACCTGGGCATTTCAGCCTGACAGTGGGAAGCCTTTTGAAATGATAGTGAGACATCTCGGTGTAGCTTGCACTCCAAGTTCCAATAGCTATGGTTTGGGGTTTGTTTATGTGTCTGTACAAACATCTACAGACACGGAGCTGGGCAAGCCAAAACTGGGTAATTTACATTCAAATTTTGAACTTCAATGTCACTGATAAATAATGTGGTCAAAGTCTCCAAAGTAATTTGTCTGGTAGTAATGCTCTCCAGCAAAAACTGCATAATAGAAAGAAGAATTGATACTTTCATAGGTAGTAACAAGCAAAAAGCTAAAACAATATGTTTTATATGCAAAAAAGTTTGGGTTGTGTAACTGCTCTCCAACTTTTTATCTCTTTTTTTTTTTTTTTAGGAAGTTTGATTAATTTTCTGGATGCAGATAATTTTTGGGTAGAAAAAATTTTAAACTCAGATTCCCTACCCAGCATCTATCACTAGCCTGAGGAATAGTGATCTAATTTTGTTTGATTTTTATCTTCAGTGTTTAGTACAGAGTAAGTAGGGAGTGTATGAGCCTAAGATAAACACGAACCAGAATATCACTGCAAAATATTGGGCTTACAAACTTAGTCTAGTAGTTGTTCAAATGAGGGTAAAGTGAAAGATAAAGTACATTCAATTTTATCCTCATTCTATACTTGCCCATTAAAGAAACATTCACCCCTTTTGCTGCAGCAGTGGCACAGTGAGTTTAAAGCATTTCAGCCCAATGCAATTATTATTCTTTTTTACTCTTTCCTGGGCATTAAATTTATTCAAATATGAAGGAATAAGAAAATACCCATTAAAATCAGTAAGGTGTTCCTTATACGTAAGGCACACACGTGTTGGTCCTTGATACTAATCCAAATCCATTTATGCAATGATTACCTGACACTTCCACTACTCTGTTTAATTGACATATAGGTGGAAAATCTTTAAATGCACATGGCAAGAGAAATCTTTCTCAATCCCCTTTCTTGATGGCTTTGATTCCATGGCAGAGGAGACCCCGTGGTATCTTTGCATGTAATCTCCTGATCCCATGGGGACAGTACAATCTGTTATCTTGGGGTTCTGGTAGTTCACTGGAGTATTGCTACTCCATCAGTAAAACACAAAATGGTAAGCATAATGCACATTGTTGAAGTTATGTATAAGAATACAGAATGTAAAATATCCTGTCTCAAAGAGCACCAAAATAGAAAAATAGGAGACATAGTAGAAATAGGAAAAGGAGAAAGTGCAACAAACAGTGATCCTCACAAATCCAGTGTGATTGGCAGTCAAGAGGTGGTTCATTTGAGTGAACCTGTGAGCAGTGCAAGTAAATGAATTAATAATCAAGGGAAAGTCTTTTAAAAATATGTTTCAGATGATAGCTTTAAGTGAATTTGATCTCTTTTAGATGACAAAGTCTGGTTTCTAATTAGGTTTCTATTCTTACAGTGATGGATATGAAGTACTTTCTGAATCTGTTTGACCTTCTCAGCCTGGGGAGCAAAATTATTTCCATAGTCCTTAATTTCACAGGAGTTTTGCATTTGTTGCCATAGAGAACTCTCACAAACAGGGAAGAAAGTTTAAATGGTTGAGAGACCTGCTTAACTCTGTGCACTAGGCACAGGCTTTATTACTGCTTGTTTGCCTGTGGAGCTCTTCTCCACCCTGTACATCTGCTTCAGTATTCGTGTTATCTCTCTGACTTGGGCTTGGTGGTTACTCACAGGGAGCCTCTGCACTTGCATCTATCTTCTGCATTTCTTAATTTCTTTTGGAAATACTCTATTCTCTCACCTTATTAATGTTAAAACAAAAAAAGAAGGGGAATTTATTGCTAAAGGCAGCAGAATAGTGAACTTCTTGGTGGAGTACTGTGTCTTCCCCTGTGAGTGAAAGCTAAATTAGTTCTGAGGTGCTTTCACTCAGTGGAAGCGTAATGAGAGACACCAGCCACCTCTCCGTTAATAACGTGCCAGTCACACTGGGAGCGCTGCTTGGAGCCTGCTGGGAGAGCAGAACCACCAGCACGAGCAGGTGGGAAGCAAAAAATAGGCTTAAGAGAAAGGAAACACAGGTGGAGATCAGGGCTCTGATGTTCCAGGGTGTAAAGTCGTTTCTGTCTGATGAGAGGGAGTGACTCAGCCTGGCTTGAAGGGCCAAGTCGCTGCTAACTTCAGAATTGCTGCTGCTGGAACATTACAACAAAAGCACTGCTGCTGCTCAAGAGGCATTGGCAACAGTGGGGGACATGGAGTAAATTTTCTGAGCTCTCATTCCAACAGTCTGTTTGTTTTCATTACCTGTTCACAGTTAATTGTTTTATTTCCTTAATAAAACTGGTATGGTTCTGAGTTCTGCAGCCCAGTTCCAGTGGTTCATGTGTGATGCTGCTGGATTTGTCGAACACAAGGTGCTGGAAGAACCCGAGCATGATCTCTATATTCATGAGATTTTCGTTTCTCTTTCATTCCTATTCTGAATTCCATCTTACATTGAACTCATAAGGTTTAAGTTTTACATGGCAGTCAAGTAAGAACACAGGTGGTTGTTGGTTCCTGCAGTCCTCTCCAAATCAGACAAGCAGCTGAGTGAAAATCTCATAGCCACAACTTCAGTATGAATATTCAGGCTGGTACACTAAACTCCAGGGAGCTGTGGACATGAGTAAGGTAACCCTGAAGTTCTGTTAACTACAGCAAAAAAACCCTGAGGAGAAAAAAGTGCTTCTGTGGGTTCATGAGCAGGAATAAACTTTATATTCTGTTAGTCCTCTTGAAACATCTGTGGCATTAGTTGACAGGAAGTCTTATGGCTACTTTACAAAAGGTCTCACTCCTTTATACAGGAAGCCAGCACTAGTTTTCTGTCTGGTTTTCGTAGTTTCTGGATTTATCTTTTTCTGTAGGAAAAAATACTGCATTAGATCTTTGAAGGAAAGACTGTATCAGATTCTGCCATAGGAGATTACCTTTCACTTTTGTTTCTCCATGCTTCCACAGATATTTCTGAATCTGTGTCATCAATCTTCAAACTCTGTGGTTGGTACTAGGATTTTTGGATTTCTAGGTTAGTTGTCCAGTGTTACATGCATAGGTTGAAAAAAATGGGTAAATCCAGGAGAGAACTGTTTTTCAGATTCTGTGGTCCAGAAACTCATATAAAACTCTGATTTTGCTCAAAATGGCACGCATCAAAATGGCTGCTATCTCCTCTGTGAACATGGATTATTTGTTACAGGGTGTATTTTTTTTAAGCATTCTTGGACTCTTTCAAGGTTTGAACACTTAAAACACAAGGAGCGGAGACCACAGCTTAAAATGTCTGCACATACGGACATAGGGGCATGGCTGTGGCCTTCAAAGATCAGGTAGTGACATTTCTAATCAGCAAAACAGCATCTTGAACAGAATTTGCTGAACTCATTAGACAACGTCTAGCAGAGAGGGAAGAAACAGCCATGGTTTCTAACACTTTTATGTTTTCCTTCTTGGGGACTTAATCTTAGGTCAACTTCCACAGAAATTGCAGAGACTAAGGAATGAAGTAGGTTTATTATTATAAACAGCAGCAGCATCAGATAAAATGACATTCATTAGATTCATTTGGCTCCTGCTGTCTGAGGAAATAAGTACATGGTTCCTTGCACTGGCAAGTACACGAACGCTTTAAAGGAGCCCTGGTGTGTGCTCAGGCAAACCCCCATGGGAGTCCATAGGGATTTGTCTTGGGTGTCTCAGTGTGTGAGAGCACATCCCACGAGTGGACAAGATGCTGATCAGCTGGTTTATAATGTGATTCTGCTTTGTTTCTATTAAAAATATTCCTAAAATCACAAGTCTAATAAAATAATACCCTCTTCCTGGATGGTTTTTATTGTGCAAAATCCTTGGCCCTACTGTGGTCAAGAAGTTTTGAGTGGTATGAAGACTCAGACATGTAAATAGTTGGTTTATGAAAGCTCTGCCTGTTTCCATTGAGTGTCCACATTATGCCAATCTCATTTTACTTTTGGTGCTCTCTATTGTACTTGGGAAAATATTTTCAAATGGTGCAAGTACTTGTATGTATTTTATGATTTCTTCTTCTTTACAATTAGCTTCTAGTGGCTTAAGAACACGTTAGAGACATAAATTGCGTATTACAGCACAGTGCCCTCAGCTGTCACCTCAAAGTACTATCATCCATCTTAAGTACACAGGAGTCTGAGGCTGGAGTTTCTCCTAGGCAAAAATTCAAAATGAGTAGAGCTACAATTCAGCATTGTCTTCTGCTTATACATCAGAAAGGGTAAACACACACTGTTGCAGAGGTTCCTACTGAGGACTTGATCAGTAGATGCCAGCTGGAGTGCCTGTGAAGAGTTGGTGTGTTAGTGCAAACCTAAGGAAAACATTGCTCAAAGCACCTGGATGAAATCTCTGGCATTTTGCTTAACCTCAACCATCCGTCTGACCCTCCAGACATTTCTGCAATAGAATCTATTCCTGCCTCTTCCTCCACCTCCCCTCTGCCCGACCATAAAAAAAACAATTAAAAAAGAGAGGCACTGATGTCTGCTTCCCTTTGTGGTTTGAAACAATAGGAAGGTTTAAAGGGTGTGACAGAAGTGCTCTGGAGTGGTAGATCTTTGTCTATTTTAAAATTGCCCTAACAGCTACTACAATTAACTCTTCAGTCCGTGATAAAGCAGTAGAGACAGCCATCCAAAACGTCCTTGCTGCCTGATTTCCTGCTTTTATCTTCAGCAGCTGTTTGTCGTACATTTCATGGCTATTGTCATAGATTAGACTGTATATTCTGGCTTTACATACAGACAAATGAGATATGGAGGCTTCTTATGGCTTGATTGCGTTAGTAGCCAACACTGTGAACCTCCAGTTTTAAAAGCATGAATATTTGGTCCAGGAAAGTTTTTGAACTGAGAGCTCTGGCAGACTAGCTGCAGCAGTTTAACCTGTATTACTCAAGATACTGCCACTGCCACAACCTTCTCTCCACACAAAAATCACAAGCCAGAATTGGTGTTGTCTGATCCAGTGCTGCTCTTTTCAGCCCAGCCTGCCATAGAAGTTGGAGCCTAGATTTCCATTTATTTGATTTAGTATTTGAAGGTTATTAAGTGCAGTCTGTGAACTTCAGTGATATTTAATGTTGCTGAGAGTGTTCATGGCATATCCATGGGAGTAGCAACTGCTCCGGATTTGGGGGGGAAGAGGAACTGCTTTGGTAGCATTGAGTTCGTTGGCATCAGGCTTGATCTTAGAGCAGACCTGGAGCAAGGGCTCCTGCAGGCAGCATTGCTGGTAGTGGTGTGAGGGCCAGAAGGCTGCAGGGCAATGGGTCCTTGGTGCCGAAAAAGTAAAAGGTTTCATCAGCATTTGGGATGAATCTGGTGCACTACTGAAGCTGAGGCTGGAAGAATTCTTAAGTTCTGCAGATGAAATTGTTCAGTATCAATAAATGTAATAATTTTGTAAAGGATTTTTCTGCCTGTCTAGCTGGTTTGGGTACTTCAATTACAGGGTGGCCAAGCAGAGGCAGAGAGTAAATTGTTGGAATTTTAAGTGTCTTTCTGAATTATTAATTATTTGGCACTATCCAGCAGTACAAGCAAGAAAGAAATAACATGTTCTGCTAAGAAAACCTTAGTGACGAGTCAGTCTAGGAAGCATCTTGGCTGTGTTTCAGGTGTAAATCCTTCATTGACAACATTGGAAGCTTCATTGATTTAGACAATTTACAAACACTACAATTCCTTCTCTAATCTGCCCTCATGAAAGTCCATTTCATTTTATTTGGAAAAATGTCCTTAGGGCAATGTTAAAGACAGAAAAATACCATAAAGCCAGAATGGAGGAAACATAAAGTATGATTCCCATTTTGGTTTTTTTTTTCTTTTCCACATTATGCTTTGTGCTGTTGTATCTTAGATAGAGAGAGCAGTAGAGAATAGTTTGTGTGGTGTTGAGAGTGTCAACAAAAGGATATGTAAAGTTTTTAATCTTAGAAATGTCACTGCCTGATGTTTTCTTCTTAACATGTGCAATATAAATATCTGTGAGCAGACTGAACATCTAATAAAGGTGACCACAGGTTATACCACTGTAATCCAGTAACACGACGAGCAAGTTTCATGATTATATGGTCAAAGGAACAAAGTTATGTGTTTCTTATTATGTGTAAATTAGATTAATATAAGTTTTCTTAGTTCTGTAGAAATTACAGACATGGGGAAAGGAAAAGCACAACAAATTACAGCATGTCTGTGTATTCATACTTGCATTTCATCAAAGCATTATAATGTTGATAGAGAACAACAAACAGGAAGGAACAGGAAAAGTGGGTTTAGGTTATGCTTCCAGCGTGACTGCCTTGTGCTGTGTCTGCGACACTTCAGGAAAGAGCTGCACTGTACTTGCCTTTGTGTGATCTTCATCATTTTTCACCACGATCACTGATGAAATTTTTATATGGAGAGTTGCTGTCATTTCATATGCTCTAGAAACAAGAAAAAGCCTGTCTTTGTACCTTGGTGAAGAAAGAGACTAAATGCATCAACATATTGTGACACTGAACACTTGATCAAATATAGTAAGTAGGTGCCATAGCAGAAAACTTCCAGTCATGCAGAATTATTTTGAGAGCTGAATGGATGTGTGACAGTGCCCTTACTGGAGGATGCTGAGTTCAGTAACAATGGAAATCTACAATTTTAACATTTTAAATCTAATATGAAGTGTAAATGTGCTATTGAGTTGTTAATAGAATACAAGAAAGAAATTAAATAACTAATTGTGTCGTGGTAAAATTTGAATGTTTGAGAGCCTAGATATCTTTTTAAAATGCTACTTTTCTCCAGGTGCAGGAGTGCCATTGTTTTGGTACAGCCTGCAACAGTGGCATGCAAATGCACACCACTCCCAGTTATTGTGCTTAGCTCAGCTTGTGGAGCTGGCAAAACACAAAATATGCTGCTATGGCGTGTCGAGTGTAAAAAGTGAAGCTGTCGTTAAACCAGAAGTTATGTTAATTTAACTCTATTAAAAGATTTAGAATGGAAAGTAGGTGTCTGCATTGGAAGGATGAAAGACAAACAGCTAGCAAAAAAAGTCATTTGGCTATTTCTGAGAAGTTGGACCCAGGTCCAAATTTTATTTATCCAGCCAGTTTAAGGGAGTAGCTGTTGAAGAAACATCTTCCAAAGGAAGGGTGAATATTTTGTGGGTGCCTTGTACATGAAGTGTTAGCAGTGATCACAAACCAGCTGTTCCAGCTGTGTGGGGTGCTGAACCTGGTTAATAGTTGTTTTCCTGCACCACGTCAACTATTAACAGTCAATATCAACCTGCTAGTTGGACACAGTCTTTGTACACTCTCAGAAGACTTTCTGGAGCGCTTAAAAATTACGTGGATATAGCCCTCTAAGGCAATTCCCATCTGGGCATCCCAGCAGCAGTAAATTGTTTGTACAGAAGTGAGAGAGGAGCTGTGCAGAGTTAGTGAATCCAGGGAACTGAGATGGGTCGGGTCAGGCCTCTTGGACTGCACAGAGCTCGGGTTATTGAATGCCCCCACCTTGGTTTAAAACAGCAGCAACTTGCAATTTTATTACTGGCCTTGTTAAGCTATCTTCTAATAGAAAATTAAACTCTGGTTGAGTCTGTGCTTCAGAATTTTGGATAAGTATTCCCAAAATGCCTGTTTCTTCTCAAAGACTCTGTGCTTTACCTGCCATCCTCTGTCAGCTTTCAGATGGTGATAGGTGATTAGGAAGCTGATTCACCTTGATGGCTCTTTCTACAGAACACGCTATAAGCCTCTTGCTTTGTTTGCAATCTTTCTCACTCTCGTTTACAAGGTCAGGACTGATGTTTTGGTTGTTTTCCCAGCAGTGTTCTACTGACCCATTTTGCTTTAATCCCCTGATGTCACTGAAATAAACTGAGGAGGGGGAGATTTCAGAACTCGAAACAATTTCCTCTGCTGTTGTGCTCAGCTGCAAATTAATTTGATACTATTATGTAAGCGTAATCATCTACTCTAATCACATCACAAGATTGGGAACAGACAGAAATAACAGAAGGGAACATTCTGGATAGCGAAAGGGAGTCAGTGGAATAGGCTGGTGGTCAGGACTTGAGCTGGAACACTTCTGAGATTCAGTGTTACCAGTACTCGCTTGTAGCAGTTGTGTGTCTCACTCTGATGAAGACATTGTAGCTGTCTGAGAGTTACAGCCTTTTGCTCTCTACAGCCTACTAATACTATTCATGAGGTTTTTGTTTTTGTCTCAGGCAGAGAGCTGCAAAGTACTCGATTTTCTACTGGAAGATGGTAGAAAAAAAGCACCAGCATTCTTTGATCTTGTTCTTCATATGTTTATCTGCATTTTATGAGTTGAATATGAGATCTCATGCTACCACTCTGTATCCCCACTGGTTGTCCTTCTCAGCGTAAACAGATTCATAACTGAGAGCAAATAGGCATATGGGCCTATAGTCCTCTCTCTAAAATGTCTCTTTGATTAATGTCACTATCAGGAGCTTACTGGCAGATGTTTCATTAAATCTTTTCTGAGTGCATTTAGCTTCTTGAAATGAAACCTCCACATCTTTCATTCAAGCGGAGATCAGAGAAAAGATAGCGTTTTTCCTTGCAGATGAGTTTGATATTTATAGGTTTTTCTTCTGCCAGTAATACTCTGGGTACAATACTCTTGTACCCTCTCGCAGCCTGTGGCAGAACCATGCAGTGTGAACTTCAGGCAGCGTTTGGGCAAATTGTACAGGGAGTTTTGTGTGTACAAAGTGTGCAGACTTGGGATCCCACTTTGGTTGTTGTCTCCTTTTGGTTTAGATGTAACAAAAGTTCATGTTGTGTAAATGCAATGCAATCTGCATTCCAGCTTGGCCTCAGAATGAGTGAACGCAGATGTTCTCTGCAGCGTGCTTTGACCTCCTTAGCATAATTTCCTCTGGAAAAGTAAATGGAAGAGAGGGGATTATGAAACAGAACAATATGTTTGAAGGCCCGATGGAGCCAAGCCTGAGCTGTGAGGCCTTTGCTTTTATTCCTGATATTGATTAGTACTGTAGCACCACATAAACAACCCCACTGACTTAATTGGTTTTTAGACTCTCATATACAAACATCCCCATCACCCCTAGCCCATTTAAAAGAAAGACCCTGGAAACTCGTGGAGTTTTTCAGATGTTGAAAAGCAGAATCTGACTGTGGGACTGTATTCCAAAGCTTTCTACTTCTGACCCCTTTGTTAAAGCAAACTGAACACCGTTTACCCTGCCAGGTCATTGTGGCAGAACCTAAACAATGCTTTGGAGTTACTTAACCTTATATTCCACTTTTTGCTTCATGTCATTTTATAATTTTTATTTCTTTTTTAATTAGGAATGGGAATGAGGTGGAATGCACAGAAAAACAGAAAGCACAAGTGCTTAGAGTTACATGAGATTTTATTGGTATTTTAAGAGCTAAGCTGTTTATTAGAGTAGAAAGACTGTCTGTTGCATTAAGCAGTGTAATGTGTCATAGGGTGCATAGGTAAGGAGTTATAAATTTTATTGTCTAGGATGCTGCCCAATTTAATGCCCAAAAAATCGTTACTGCCTAATGGTGGCCTAGTTTCTTTCAGAAATTAATTGGTGATGGAAAAACAATATCTGTTAGAAGATTTAACCGTGAACTGACCTTGCGAACACCTGCTATTAAATCTGGAAGAAAAGAGCTTCTCTGAGAGGCAGAGCATGGCAAGGAGAGCACGACGACAGGTGACCTTATTGCCATAGGTACACAAATGACTCAGACTTTCTTTGCATGTGCAAGAACCTGATGTTTGAGTGAGATGTTGAAAACACATGTGCTTGCCGGGCAAAGGAAGAGTTTCCTTGTGACTCAGGGTCTTGTCAAGCCCAAATAGGATTAGCAAACATTGGTTACCTTGTGGGAAGCCTTCAGAACAGGAGCCGGGGAGGCTGAAGGGACGCACTGGAACTAACTTGAAAATAGAGTTGTTATGGAAAATAGACGGATCTGTTCAAAGAATATCAATTTCTGTGCAACAAGATTCTTCATTTAGCAGGTTTCCGCTATACAGTAAAGGACATTACCATTTCAAAGGCCCCAATAAGCTTCTGGCTAGCAGAACCAGCAGCATTATTTCATTACAGGCTCTTTGCTGAAATTGAGTCTTCCTGCCATGGTTTGGACTTTTACTCTGCATAAGTATAAAAGCCTTTATTTCTGGCATGCAGTCTAACGAAGCAATTACTGTTATTTACCTCTGTTCACTCAGAGAGAACCATTTCACAGAGGCTGTGCTGCATTTGACAAAACCTAACAGTATTGTTACTCCTGCCTTTAATGATTTCCCAGGCTCTGGTTCACATCAAGGAATAGGAATGGCCTTTCCAAACAAAACTGTAAGCCTTGACAGGCTGAGAGTTTTGTATTCTAAATGGACAGTAGAAGTTCTTGCACAAGATCAGTTTTTACTTTAAATGCCTCTGAAGCTAGTTTATTTTATTACTCTACTTTTTGTGTAGGATTATTTTGCTTTTGAATGTATAGCTTGTGTGTTGTGGTTTCCACCTCCTCTGGGCAGTTAAGTGTTTAGCATTGTTCAGAGGTTTTAACGACCCCTACTTAAATCTGATTGTAATTTATAAAATGACCCTACAGAATGGAGTGTACAACCTCAAGTGTTCCCCTAGCTAAAAAAGTCTGTGGGGACAGTAATTGATTCTCTTTTTCTTTTTTCTTTTTCCATCTTAACCTTTCTTCTCAGACAAAGTTTCACTTTCAGATCTATGTTTTGACTGACGATCAGTGAATACTCAGGAATAAATTACACCTACCTGTGGAAAATATACCCGCTGTCAATGTAGTGTAACTGGAGGCAAAAACTCTGAAAGAAGACAGTCATATAGAGATCATGAGCTTGAATATATGACAACTTATTTCTCTGTACCCAAATATGTCAAAATCTCATAAAATGATCAATAGAAGATGCTATAGACCTTACATGTATACCCCTTTGTGGAAATTATTATGAAATGAGTGCTCTAAAGCAACAAATGGCATGGGGAAATAATCTTGCCCATTACAGCTGTTGCAGATATGTTCTCATGGCTGACTTTTAACAAAACAAATGGTGAGCAGAGGATGACTTGAGATTAGGCAACCAAAGAGAACACAGACTGTGCAAGTGAAGAGTTACATCACAATGGGATTTCTCTTGAATAGCTGAGCACGTGCAGTGCCAGGTAGATCAGTACAAGTCCTGCAGGATGATTTCATGTGCAGTCTCTGTCACATGAGGCTGTGTGGGAGAGAAGGGCCAAACCTTGACTTCCTGTGTTTGTGTTGAAGCTCAAGGGGCAGAGGTTCAGCTGCTGTCACTCTGCCTCTTGGAGGGGGCTCTGCTCCTGGTAGCTTGTGTTCATTTTTCACTCACAGTAAAAGCTTTGAGAAACAGGAATCACTGGCCTTGTCTCCGAACCAAAGGTAGTGCAGGTGAAGAGCACTGAAACATACTGTTCAAATGAAATTACTTCTTATATTATTTTGAAAAGCACAGGGCTTTTACAATTATTTTTGTCAGAAAGTTTTTTTGGGTTTTTTTTCCAATTCTTTTTCCAAAAAATCCCTGAAACATTTTTAATTTTTATATTCTCATCTGTATTTGATAAGAGATTGAGAAGTTGGTGAAAAGGAAGTACAAGACACAATTAAAAAGACTTGGTCCCAAACTTAGCTCTAGTGGGTTTCCTGTTTGCACTGAAATGAAGGGTAAGAGGATATGGAGTGTGTTTTACAAGCAGCCCAAGCAGGCTTGAGCCTCACTCCCAAGTTGCTAAATATCCTCCAGGTGAGACAAGTAGCACACCACCCAAAGCTGGAATTTGGTAAGGCAAGTGCTCACACTTGAGGAGATTGGCAGTCCCCTGAGTACAGGAGATGGTGCACCCTCTACATTCACTTGAAAACTGGCTCTGGTGTGTATTAGAATGAGCTCAGTCTCTTCCAGTAGTTGAATTTCAGTCATTGTGCAGAAGTCTTTAATCCATCCTTCAGTGTTCTTTTTTAATTACAAACACACATGTAACCAGTCAGGGAACAGGACCGTCCCCCTTGGTTAAATACCCAAGTACGTGGCTGTGATCTGTGAGACTGGATCCTGACTGGAATGGCAATGGTTTGCTAATTTACCTTTCCATCTCAAAAGGTCAAACTCCTTTAAATCACAAGTGAATTCACGAAAGCCAAAGCCTATTCATTACTAGGAAAAAGGGAAAATTTGCCACGAAGATTATTCTCTATGAACAGTTCACTCAGGTCTACTTTGCATATTACAGAGTCTGTAACTAAAATTCTATTTCTCCTATCCAGAGAGATTTCAATGAGTGTCAGTTGTTTATAGGTCACAGTGATTCACTTCTGTAAACGGAGTGGCTGCAGAGCACACCTGGCGACATTAATGGCTCTCTTCCTTCAGTCTGGCAATGCTACTTAAAAGTCACTGAGGCTGAAGTCAGGTCTGAAAGCATTTCTGAAAGCAAATGAGCCAATTACAGCAGAATCAGAAGAAAATCAGCTGCAATTGGAAATGCATGAAAACAGTTTAGTCACCTGCAGGTAGCATGCTGGGAAAAAGGGTGTTTATGGGAGAGCAATTACTCTCAAGGCAACTGCATCAAAGGCTTGGAGTGCCTGTAGCTTGCCTGTTTATAGGCTCTGCAGATCCATCCTGTGTGAGCATTTCACTAGTTATCCAAATATCCTTACCTGCCTTGAGTGCCTTTTAGACAGAGCAACCTAGTTAGAGAGCACGGTGTCAATTACTGCTAATCTCACTTAACTTTCTTTGGAATATTCACCAATTAGTATCTTTCTCTCTTCCTGCCTGTCTTTCTCCCTTGCCAATTTTCAAGTTATGTCACAGGATTGCCAATGAAATGTGAATCTGCATAGCCTGCTCTGCCTTTCAGTGTCATTTGTGTGAGCTCAGAGCTTTTTCTAAACAGGAAAAATGTTTCAGCTCTAGTAACCAAGCCTGCATTTTCCCAGGCCCGTATTTTGAGTGCACACTGCCCAAGACAGCGTTTCTCAGTTCATACTCAGGGTGAGGGTCTTCAGAGCAAAGGAGAGTCTTATCTGGGCTCTTATCTCTCTTGGTATGAGCGTGCTCAGAGAAGGGAGGAACAGAGGGGTCTCAGGAAAATACACAAATCCTCTGAGCTTTGATACTCTTGCACTGAGCGGGGGGGAGTATCTTATGTGGTTTCTTTGGTTTTTTTGTCCCTTTGACAACTTCAGGACAACTTTGATAAACTGAAATTCTGAGAACAGTAGGTTTGTTTGCTGTGCAAAAAGTAGGTGAACTGTAGTTCAGTGGTTAAAAATCCTCACAAACCTCAGAAGTTAAATTTGATTGCAAAGCAGCTTTATACCAGGAGTAATTCCATTGTCACTAATCCAGGTAACAGGCTTGCTTGGCTTTGGATAACCAATAACAAAGCTAGGGGAGATGTAGTGGGCCTATGCTTAGGTTGCCTAACATTTTAAATGAGATTTCTTTTTTTCTCCCCCTTAGAATAACACATCTATTGTTTGCAGAATGCTTTTGCAATTCAGCAGGGAGAAATTTATGTAAAGAAACGTTTCATCTTTATTCTGTTCAGTTTTATTTGAGTTAAAGTGTTAAAATTATTGCCTCCCTTTTTTGTTTTATGCTGCACAGGAGGGAGTGGGGAGCCTGTTTATTTAACAAATGAGTGAGAGAAGAATTGGGTTCTAGCTGCCATCAGCATTCAATACATGCTGAAAGCTGCAGAAAACCCAGCAGGGAGATGCTGTAGTGTCTGCAAAGATCAGTGTCCCATCTCAGTAGTTCCTGGAGGTGGGGCTCCCACCATGCCTGGTTCTTGGGGAAGAAGTAGAATAGGGGTTCCATGTATTTCCTGGCAGAGGAAAACAAAAATTTAACATACAAATCTCCCACCCTTGATTTCCAGGCTAACAGTTGTCACTGTAGAGTTTCCTTCATACTTTATTCTTTAGCATAAATTTAGCCTATATTTAGCTGACTGGCACTTTAAGCTTATTTCTCAGATGATTCCTGGCGCTCTGAGCCACATCGTGAAACCCTTTTGCCTCAAACCAGAAAATACATATTGCACACCCTTGAGAACAAATGAATCCTGGGCAGCAGACAGCCCTGGGTTTTTGTGCACCACAGGGCAGCCCAGCAGCAGTAGTTTCAAGACGGCCCCCACACCCCAAAAACCTCTTTAATGTTTGAGAACGTTTCCAACAAGGATTACTTTTTTCCATATCAGTCAGCCCCAGTCCATATGGTGGAACTTACTTGCACAGTGGATTCAACATGATTGTTTTCTTAAAGGGGAGCCATTTAATTGAGCCAGCAATTATTTTACATACACACCAAAAAAAAGTCTGATAATCCCTTTAAGTTTTGTTTCTTATGCAAATTGGTCTTCTGACATTGTTATTTTCTCATTATTGCCAGATGTATTTATATTTTTTTAATTCTCTATCCACAGTCAATACCTGTTCTTTATAATGGGGATATTTTTTGCTAGTAGTAGTTAAAAAAAAAAATCAATAGCAGGTAGTTTCTCTCGGTGGCAATTACCCTTTCTGGGTATTCTTGTTATATTCATAAAAGCAATAGTTGAAAGCAGGTGAATTAATCCTTTATTTGCTTCTGTCAGTCACAGAAAAATGTTTCCATGTCAGGCTTCTGGCAAGACAAGAGGGCTCTATTTAACCACAGAGGCAGAAAATTCCTTGCTACTTACTGTGACTGCTGAGTATGCAGGTGCTTAAGCAGGCACCACCTTCAGGTACCCAGGGCAAAAGTGGTAATAACTGCACAACTTTTAACAAAGAAAACTTTGAATATCATTAGTTGCAGGCTGTGAATGCACAGCCTGAGTGGGCACAACAGGGTGTGCTTGTTCACCATTCAGAGCTGACCTACCCTTCATTCATAACTTGGCCATTTCTGCCATTTCCTGATGGTTCCAAGTGTTACCTGTTTGCTGTGTTTGCTCTCAGCTGTTTGTTTGAATATGAAAGGAAGGCATTAGGAATGATAGGTCATTAATGAGATAATTCTGTGCTTCATTTCACTGCTGGCTTTGTTACTACCTTGTGAGATAAGCCTGCAAAAAGAAAACGCACTGACTAGTGTGACAATTTCCTGTGACAAAATCACTACAGCTGCAGCCAGTATTTCTGAATCAGAGGAGATGGTACATTAAATAATAATTACTCCCTAATTCCACAACTTCAGTTTCAGCTTCCTGGTGGTGCAGGCTCCAGTAGAAGCTTACACTTGCCTTCAAGTTCAGCTTTTAGGATCATCTGAGGAGTAGAACCATCAATTCAAATTATGCAGTGACTATATTAAATATTATCACATGGAAAATAATAGGAATAGGAGAATATTGAATGCCTCAGGGTGATGTGACTTTGGTATTATTAAATATTGATTGAGAACGTGCTTTTAGGTTAAGATAGGGTTTCAAAGGAACAAAAAAGGCTTGAGATTTTCAGACAGGCCTACTCACATTTTAGGATGTTCTATTCTTACTCATTTTCCAGGGACGTAGCATTCCTTTTTCCTGAATTCTTATGCAGATGTTTTGACTGATATGGGAAGAAATTCTGGCATTATGTGCTCTCTGCAAACTATTACCGTGCCTAGACAACATTTCTTCATGCAGAATTAAAGTTTGGGGTTTGCCCTTTAATCAGGGTTTAATTCTTGCTTTGAAAATAATACCTTCTTTGGTTCACCAGCAGGAAATCAGTGTTAATCACAAGGATTGCCTTTTGGTTTTTACTGTTGTTCTGTTTCCTCCAGAGGAGTAATACATTTTTCCAGAGAGTACATTCTGCTGACCACACAGAACAGTCTCCAGATTTCTGTGAAGCTGATGTTTCATAAACCATGTAAGCCAAAACCCTCAGGCCCTGTCTTTCTGTAGGAAGGTGGTTGTTAAAATATGATAAGAAAACATGCCTGCTCCCACGACGCAGCCTGTGCAGGAAGCCTTAGAGACTGCCATCCTTAGATTGGCCCTGGCTTGGGAATAATGCCCCCCAAATGTTAATTATCTGGGAATCTGGTGACCAGTAAGAACTAATTACCAAGGTGCCTTACAGATACATGAAGAACATATGAAAAATTAGAGGATAGCTTCATATCATGCTACAAAAATTCAGTTAGTAGTAGTTTCTTCTGTTAGGTGTCCTTGTTCATACATCTGAATCTAAAGGGGGGAGCACATCTGCTGTTTTATCTGCCCAGAGGATGTATGGCTAGAATGAATCCAAAGGGTCAAGGAAAAAAATAAGTGATGTCTGTAGAGTCCTTCCTTTGAGGGCAGACTTTAGACAGGCTGTTTTCTGGACCTTTTCAGTCCTCCAGACTGGTTGTAGAGTCCACTTTTTCAACATTTTCACTGCCAGATTTTCATGTGAAATCACTGCATGTGTCAACATCTCTGGTTAGTTTGGGAAGTTGTGTTTGCTTCATACATAAACAAGAAGCCTTCGTCCAGGAGGAGCACCTTCTCCTGGGCCTTGCTTCTTTTCTGCAGCCTGGCAGGAACTCAGACTTGTTTCTAAGTCATTGGAAATATTTGCAGTGTGTGCCCAGTTGCCCAAGAATGCAGGTGAGCCCAAGCAGGGGTCTGCTATGGAATGAAGGTATGTTGAGAATTTAGTTTGCTGGCTTCGGTAATATCCCACGTTTATTAAATGAAATATGAAATACAGATGGAAGTCATCACAAAGATGTATGGCCAAGTTTGACTGCTGAAGTGGGTGCAACACACTGATTTATACTGGAGATTAATTTCACACCTAAATAGAAGAGATTTTTGGGGAAAGAAAAGGAGTGTACCACTCAGCACTGTCAGAATAAAAGGAAATCAATGTGCTAATTGGAATGACTGATGACAAAAAATTCAACTATCTAAATATTTTGTCTTATTTCTTTATAAGCGAGAGTTAAACTGCTATGTAAAAAGTAGCTACAAACCCTAAAATAGCTGTTCAAGAACAACTGGCAAGAATTAGCAATCAAATCATTGTACATGTGAAAGTTATTACAGCTAAAATAAAAAAAAAATTTAGATCAGGGTTAATTATAAGATGATGCAGTAGTATAATTAGTATTCTTCCTATGGAGGATTATGGGTCCTTCTAAATGCCCTTTTTGATTGCCTTCTTCCCTTTTTTAATTTCCTCCTTGTCCTTTTTGATTATCTACCCCATGACCCTCAGGGCTCCTAAATGTAATACAATTGGAATAACATTTTTGTTAGAGGTGTTTTTTTATATAGGCTATTAACCTCTTGCTTACCAAGCACTGAGAAATTCTTTTCTGTGAGAGCCGCAGGAGCCACAGAGGGACTTGCTGGAATCCCTGGAGTTTGTATGTAGTGCAGCTCCTTGCCTGTCCCAAAGCAGTCTCCAAGGGTATGTCAGGAAATGATCTGCATGAGAATGAGCAGAGAGAGAGGAGAACTTCCTTGGGGTGTATTTTACATCTTGGCAAGATAAGATCTAGTGGATCTTTGATATTTCCAAGGCTGCTTCAGTGGTCTGACTGTGAGCGTTAGGGTTTAATATTAAAGACTATTGTCAATTATCCTTTAATAGGAATTTTGGGATATTCTTTCTTATTATTATCTTTAAGAGCAACAGGCTGAGGTTTTTCTCCAGAGTTTCTCACTTCTTTGGTATCCTTAAGAGGACAGCAGGACCTAACACTGCAGTCCATTTTGGATCCCATGTAAAACAAGAGTTATTTCCTTTTTACGTTTCCTGCAGGTGGACTAATAATTAATATTTTGCTGCTCCGTAAACATTCCTATTTTGTGTGTTTCTCTTGGGGCTAAATTTTTTGTGGAGGTTCACTCTGTTGGGAAGGAACATTGTACCTGGACAATCAGATGTTGTTATTTTCCTGGGGTGCCTTTCAGTTAGTATTGTTCAGTGTATACTATAAAGCCAATGGGAGGGGCACCTCCAAATGCAGAGTGCTGGTTACTGATGAAACTAAGGACGTATTCATGCTTGTTTTCATTTCATATCCTTTACTTAAATCTTGCAAAGAGACATCCATCTCTGTTAATAAGTTCTTGCCCATTTCAGGCAAGGGCTAGAGCACTGGTAGTTTCAGATATTTGTTTCCTCTACTCATTGTCTGTTTTTCCAAGCTTGAATAAACTTGTACTTCAGGTGTGTGAGTGAGGTCTTGATTTTGCTTGGCCAACAACTGGTCATAACTTCTCTGTGCAAATCTGAATTCATAAACAAGGAAAGCACAATGAGCTCTCTTTAAATTTATCCTGTTTGTAACCAATATTGATGATTTCTTGTCTGTACTTGGGGTTTGCATGAGACTTGTTGAAATGGGGAAATACAGGTTCCTACCTCCTCAGATGACATCCCTTCCTTTAGGCAGTCTCTTGGACAAAAGCATCGTGTGCATATCTTCAGTCCAGTCTCTTTGCATGGCTAAAAAGATAGGACTTAAAACATCATTAAATTTTCTCTTTAGGATGCTCAGCATTTTAATGCTTAAATGGAAAGGTCATTGTTTTTCACTCTGCCAGTAATGCAAGTCAACTGAATTACAGCAGTTCTCAGTGCATCCCAAATGGGATGTTACAGCTGATGGGAGATTTGTAAACAGATGAAATATTTAGACTCTTTTTATAGCAAAGACTCTATTAATACTTTCACTGAAACATTTTGATGCTGTCTTTATATAAAGGCAGTTTCTCTGTTGGTGTTTCTGTGCAGGTGTTTTGCCAGACAGATGCGTTTAAGGGTCACACAGGTGGCATTTCAGCACAGTGATGCTAATCTGGTGGCATTAAACCAGATTCATTAATGCTGGTAGAGGATGAAGGGAATCAGGAAACTTTTAAGAAGAGAAAGTTTTCTACTCTGTGTTAGCTTGTGTTAGCTTGTACAAATATTGGTCTGAAATTTCCTTAACCACTTTAATTTTAAAAAGTGAGACTCAAACAGCTTTAGATATGAAAACACAGTCAAGTAGCAGTAAATAAAGTCTGATTGCTTCATCACCTTCTGCAGTGCTGGCTTTGACTAAGCAGGTGTGAATATTAGCATGGAGTTGAGTCTGCAGTACCTCATGGGTACCTGGAGATGAGCTTTATGATGAAAGGGAGAAGTGGTCATTTTGTTTTCTGAGGTAGGATTACCATTATGTTTCATGGTTTTCAGTGTCTGTGGTCTGCTTTTCATTGAAAGTAATTATTGAGCAGATACTAGGAAAGCCATATGTTAGGAGACAAAGGTGGGGCCAAGACAGGAGAAATGACAATCGGGTTAGGAAGCACCAGTTGTTTTGTTTGTTCAGAGAGCTGGGTGCAAGAATGTCATCATTGCCTATTTAATGCCAGTGTGAAGGAGTTCATATTAGCTCATCTGGAGAAGGAAAGCCAGCAACAAACTCATAAAAAATTTCTGTACAAAAGGAGTATTAGTTGAGGTGTTGGTTTTGAATAGTATTAAAGAAAGCAATCCTAGCCAAAGATAGAAGCAGCACAGTTACTCTTTCATGTAGAGAAAGATACTGATGGTATTTTTGAAAAAGTGTTACAAGGTAAAATTAATACTTTTTTGAATGAGATTAAGTGCACCTTACCGTGCTTTGTGATATTTGATACATTTTCTTTTAAGGGAGAAATTTCTTCCTTTTTTTCAGTCTAGAACTTTCATGCCAATAGAATATTTGTGTCACATGGACAATATACATTTGCTGTAAGTCATTGGCTGCCATGCTTAAAACGTTCTTGGGTGTCTGTCCTCACTTTGAAGTATTTTAGAATGAAAAGACTGGTTTTACAGGCTGCCAAACCTGGAAGCTTAGGTAGGAAGGCTGCTGGGAAGTTTTCCAGTGCTGCATCTCTGCTGAGATCTGGGCAGTGCTGAAAATGAGTAGCTTGGCCATGGCACCAGTAGACTCTAAACCTTTCTATTGGCACGTCCCAGTTAGAGAGAGCTGAGCTAGGGAGTTCTGGAGCACTCTTTTCTTGCAGCCCAGCTCGAGTTTCAGCACTCCCCCCTCCTGTGTCTGGTTGTGTCTCAGAGCGGAGCGGTGCTTCGGGCTGGTTTGTGTTGTGCTTGTGAAAGCGAAAGAAGGAGCAGGAGCAGACGGCGCGTTGTTCCTGGAATGCGCTGGCAGCGGGCTCTCGAGATGGAACAGCTGTGTGTGCAGAGCTCTCAGCTCGGCTGCCTGCGACCAGCGTGCCCTCGCCTTGCTTTACTGCCTGCTCTGCTCCCTTCCGAAAGGAGGGACTGCCAGCTCCGTGCTCCCTGCTTCAAAAAACACCTTCAGCCAAAGATGAAGAAGGAAGTAAGGAAACAAAAGACTGCTTAAATTCTGCGTTTTTAGGGGCCAGTAGATATTTCCATGATTTTAAGACTTTCTTCTTATTATTCTGTGTTAACCCGAATAAATAACGTTTCACTTTCCCCCGAGGTTGTGAAATGACAGAGGTTCTCTTGGTCTCAGATACTGCAGATTGTTGTGCAAATCTGCCAGCATTAAAGGCTAGGTCTGGACTCTGCATACATTGCCTCTGCCAGCCAAGGCTGACCATGGGTTCAAGTTTGCCATGTGCATTACATCCACAGTGCCTGGAAAAGGGGTGAGGGTGGGAGTCTACATTCCAGCCGGTCATCTTCTGTGCCTCAGCTTTTGGTTTGGCCAGGGAGGTAACTTGAACACGAGTGTTTGGGACTGTGGGTGTTTGAAGGGTAACTTGAAAGCACAGCTGTGAGAAACCCACCCAAAGAGTCTGCCAAGGTATTTCTGCAGGCTGGGCCTGCCTTTCTGCACTGTCTTCAAGGCCTGATCTTCTCTGTGCCAGCCAATGTCTTGCCAGCCTCCAATTCAGGAATTGGCCTTTGCTGTTCTCCGAAAATTGATTAAACTTTTTTTTTTTTTTAAGTGTTTTGGGGTTTGGTTTAGTTTTCTGGTTCTGTGATTTTGGTTTTCACTTGGTTTGTGGGGTTTTCTGTGTTCATTGGTGGTTTTTTTCCAGGTGAAGTATTTAAGCTCCCATGTTCTAGACATGAATGAGTTGTGAAAATGCAGCGGTGATTGGCCTATATTCCTTAAAATCTGTGCTTTTAATTTCTTTCCTAACAAGCTGGTATAACTCAAATGGTTTTTTGTGCTTACTTGTTTGTTGTTAAATAAACAATTTGTAGTGGAGCTTGAGGAGCATTGTGAGGGAACACATGCATAGTTGTTCATCTTCTAAGATGTAGATCAAAAGAATGATCAGTATTTTGTATAAAACAGATTGTGTTGTGCACAGTAATTTGTGAAGGAGACATGAAATGAGGATAAGCCCAGAGTTTCCTTGTGACCTGTGCTGTCCCCACCTGTTTTCCAGGGGTTGGGCAGCAGAGGAGCCGAGTTACAGCTTGGGAAGGAGGTGAGGATCGGGGTCTTCAAAGGCCTGAGTCAGCTGCTTGTTGTACATCTAAAGGAAGGAATTAATGTCTGCCAAGAGTGAAAAGGAATGCCAAGTGCCCCTTTTGGCAGGGACATTGCAGTGTGTGCTTTTGAAGAGAAAAGCCTTTCTCAGAGTCAGGGGAAAGTGGTGGTTCCTGGTTTTGGTACCTGTCCTTGTGGTTCAGTCTCAAATTCGAAAGCCAGTTTGATTCCAGCATGCTTTGCTTGACCAGCACAGGCAGATAATGCTTCTGATACCTGCACTGTTTGCAGCTTTATCAAAACAGAAAAGCTCAGTCACTGTGTTGGGTGGTGTGTTGGTCGCCTGTGCTATAGTCAGGACTCAGAAGGTTTTAATTTGACATAAAATGGGGGGAAAAAATTGTATACAAGACAATTTTCTCCAAATTGAAACTCACAAAAGATAAGGAACGCTGCTTGACACAGAAACCACAAAAGCTGGGAAATTACAAATTACAGTTATTAGTCATTCTTTACTGGCAAGAGGAGGCAATAAAAACCCCCAAATGTTCAAATATGGTGTGGCAAATAAAGTGACTTTTCTTCATAGAGGAGACAGCAGTGGTAGGACCTGTTCATCTCGGAAATGTTGTGTGTGATGAGCAGACACCAGTGGACTGCCCTTTTGAGAAGGTTTTGGCATGCACAGAATTCTTCTATTCCTTTAATAATAACAACTTGTTACTATAACTGTAGAGTCGGTCTCCTCTACATTTTCTCTGGCTACACTCTGGGTATGAGAAATGATCTGTCTTGGTGAATTTGAAAAATCTCAGCCCTTTATTATGGCAGCTCTTTTACCTGTAAGAGAAAGTTTGGCAAACCTTGAGGTCTGCCAAATTTTTCTGAAGATGTGACAATTTAGTAAGAAGACTTGCTTATTCTCTGGATATAATGAGGAATAGTATCCCCTTGAATGAGGTTAAGTTACGTAGTGTTTAAAAAATTAGAATATATTATTACAAAGTTTGATAAAGCAGAGTGATGTCTGTTCAGTGCATGGAAGCATTCCAGATAGAAAGGAAGGTAGGAGGCTGTGTTGGATGAATCTCTTAACAAGCTGGATTTTTAGAGGTTTTTCTGTGGACCAAAGAACATGAAAGCTGTGTTTAAAAATTTAAAGCCTTGATATGTTCCGGTTCTGTGGAGCAGCAGAAGGAAGAAGCTTTTTACAGTGCTGTAATTCCCTATCCAGCAGCTCTGTAAATTAAGATGTTTATGACAGCTGTTTGTACTTGATGGAATGCACATAGACTCAGTTATTAATTATTGCTTTTTTCCCCCAGTTATTATTTGTATTCAGTGGGTCAGGTGGTTATGATCCTGCTGTTGTCAGTGCAGTAAATGCACTTTACTTCCCCAAGAAAACCCCCACACAAACCCTTTCCCCCTCCCTGTTTATCTTTCCAGAGGCTGAGAATTTTGTAGGAAAAAATATTCAACAACAGTGAGTTATGGAGCTTTTTTTCTAATGCAGTCATTTAACAACTTCAAGCTGGCAGTGATCCCATCCACCTTAATCCTCTTCACACTTTGCGAGCAGTCAGCCGAGAGCAAGAGAGCACTGGGGCTTAATAGACTGCAGTGCTTGAACTATGGCATTTGTGTTCAGCTCCCAGAGCTGGCCCTAAGTGCCTCGTAAAACCCTACAGCTTTGCTTTCATTAATTAGAGACTCCCTTCCACTGATTTGTGGAAAACATTGGCCAACATGTTCTTTCAGCTCAGTAAATATTTATACAACTCGTGTATGATTTTTAGTAATGAATACAGCTCATTTTCAGTGCGTCCAAAGGAGGCTCTTTCCAAATATTAACAAATTCCTTGTGTGACCTGTGCTGAACACGGCAATTCAGGTTACGAAAAGTTAAATATAAATCTGGTCTGGTTTTGAAGGTTTTTTCCTGAATTCCACTTTGCCATGTCATCCTTTTTCATTATATTTGCCAGAAGTTTGAGGGGAAAATGGAAAAAAACCCATAAACAAACCAACAATGGATAGCAATTACTAATTTAAACCAACTGGGCACTACTGTCATTGTGCATCTGTCAGCTGAATGTTGTGCCATGATGCTGCTGGTTAGAAACCTATCAGGATATGTTTATCTGAGTTTTCTGGGGTATATTAGGATCTTTCAAACTTGATAATGTTTGTCTTCACTGGTAGAATCCCTGTGAGGCAACGTAACCCCTGTAATGCAGATGGAGAACAGAAATTGAATGTCTGGCTCGTGGACACATCCAAATCCTTGCCTTAGATGCACTGACCAAATAGTGTGGGAAAATACCCATCCAGCTATTCACACATATGGATTGAGCTGCATATGGAAATGCACAAATGAAAGTGAGCCCTGAAACATGAATTCCTTTTTGAAAATAGCACTAGAGCTGCTTGGAGAATTGATCCCGTGTTCTTAATTAGTTGTTAGTGGATTTGTGCTTTCAAAATTCTCCCAAATTACTTTTTTGGGGTTTTTTTTTCAGTTGTCTCTCCTGTGTCCTTTTCTTACCTTTTGTTTCAAGTGTTTCAATGCCTGGTTGCATCTGTGCAGTGCTACTGGTATTACCAGGTAATGTGTTATTTTTATGTGAAGTGTCTTAGGCAGGAGTTTCTCTAAGCTTCTCATTCTTTAATGTACGTAGTTTGGAGATACAAAAAACCAAAAATACCTTAACTCTTCAACGATTGATAGAACACTCAGTGCACATTTTCCTGGGGATACTTGGGTTAGCATAAATATTTGGACACAAGAGAAGGCTAAACTAACTCCGTCCAGTTTACTGCACAGTGGTAAGATAGACCCATAGTAATATTTCTTAAGAAGTAATTTCTAAAGTAGCAAGTCCTGGTATTTAAGACTGTAGAACACAAGAGTCACTTTTTAATGCATACCTTGATATAACTATAGTAAGCATGAGTAATTAATTTCTTTTTAGTGTAGCTCATCCTACTTTTTTTTTTTCTTGATGAGTTTATTTCATGTATTAACTAGTAGAGATGTTTACCCAGAAGTGTTTGTTGTAGACAAGCTGTATTATCTCAAAAGTGAGCATGACAAACCATGCTGTGTGCCTTAAGGCATGTGCCAAATCACACAGTTCTGACCCAGCAGGCCAGGCTGTGCTGTGCTCCATCCCATACTGGCCATGTTGAAGTTAATGGGTGGGGTTTTAGCATGTGGACTGTGTGGTGGCCCCAGAGGACCTGGAATCCCTCCACTCTGTAGTCCTCTGAAAACAGTTAAAAAACCCAACACCTGTTTCATTAGTTGGTGCCAAATCTGACAGCAGCCAGGTGTAAAAGAAAGGGGAATGCTGGATTTGTCTTAGGAAGGATGCACAGTAGTGGTGACTTCAGTTTTCCCAGGAACAGATAGATAATGGAAAGTGAATCTTCAACTATTAGCAAGTAGTTATGTACAGAGGAAGCATTCACACTTTCTGTCTGCTTAGATAGACCTGGTTATAGGAACTCCAGGCACCTTAATTAAGTACCTAACCTTAAACTAAGTTGCACTTCCTGCCTTCATGTGCCAAGGTGCAGCTGCAGCAGCTCTGGGTTAGTCGAGGCACACGAGCACGACTGATTTCCCTGCTGTGGTGTTCAGATCCAGTCTGGGAACTGGCAGTGCCCCGCTGCTGCCCAACTGAGAGCTGCCAGGGGATCCTCCTGGCTGTGAATTGGCAACCCTTGCCTTGATCTCCAGCTAGGGATCGCATTTCAGCCAGTACGACTCTTGTGTTGCTAAATTCTAAAATAGTTAGTTGTGAAATTTTCTGTATACACCAAGCAATCATAAACCCACCTGTAAGGATAATCATCTGTAATTTCAGATTTTTAAAACTGAAGGCTTTTTAAATTAAATTACATTCTTCCTATATTTTGTCTTTTTAAGATTAAGAGGAACAGCATTGTTGAAGTTGCCTACTGTTTGGTAATATCTTAGATAAACTCTGTTTTAGTGCAGGAAATGCAAAAAATCTGAAGCAGATACCATTTTCTTACCGACTGTGTACCAGCTGCATTCAGGCTTTTGTTGACTACAGTTGGCAGTCGCCATGGCCCTTTCAGAGAGACCAGCACTTCACTGCTTAAAATGTAGGAAGTAATTTAAGCCCTTGAAGTGTTTGGATGAGAGTTTTCTTTAAATCAGTGAGACAGCTTGTGAGTTAGAAGTCAGTTTTCTTGATGAATGAGCCTGAAGAGCTCTCGCCCCGCCTTCAGATCTCGTTCATGCTGCTGTGAGAGCAATGGCAGGGGAGACATTTGCCCTGCTGCAGCTTGTTGGATTAAAGAGAACCCTTTGGTGGCAAATGTTGTCAATGCAGCAACTTTTGCAAGCACTAAATTTACTTATGAGAAGTTCTTTTTTAATTGCCCCAGGACAACCCTTTGCATGTCATGCTTTTGCCTGGAGAAAGTTTTTATATGGAAATACTTTTTTTTTTTTTTTTAAGATGGTATAGAGGATGTCTAGAGTTTGTCAAGCCAATTGATCCTCCAGGGAATGTGCTGACTTTCAGTATGTATGGAGGATTTTTAAAGCAGCTGAGCAAAATCCCTTCTCAGATAAGACGCTTTCTATTTTGTCAGTTAAGAGCATCTTCAAATCGAAATAGCTCAAACATAATCAAATCTCCCTTGCTCAATCCCTTGCCTTCTCCTCCCAACCCCCTACACAAGCCATCCCCAAAAGGATAATCCTGGCAGTGATGTCATTAGAATGAATTTACAGACCAGTGCTCAATTTTCTTGTCTTGAGCTTCAGTTGCTAATGCTGTAAATTTGAGCTGTGTATGTAAAGGAGTCAGGTTATGCCTTTTTCCTACCCTTGTTTAATTTCCCTGGAGCCCTGAGAATAAATAATGTGGGATTATTTGGATATTTTCATGCTGGTTTGTTTTTTTTTTTCACTGGTACACAGCTTCATATTGCTTCCAAACATTTGTAAAAGTTCTTGCTATATTCCTGAGGGAATCCTTGTCTTCAGGGAACAGAAGGTTTAAGGAGAGAATTTTGCTCGCTGAATGTGGTTAGAGATAGTTACAGTTTCTGCTAGATGTTGTGAACGGTGATATGAAGTACAAAATAGACTGAAAAATAATCTATTTTAACAAAATTTCTCTGTTTTCTCAAAATAAAATCTTTTCATCGTGACTTTGCCCAGTAATTTTGAGCTCTATGGAATATTTTGTAGGTGTTAAGAAGCACGAACAAATAAAATTGATCCAAACATATCAAAAATCAGGATCCATCTTAAAAGCATTACCATCAGGCCTGACAAGGCAAAGAGAGGAGGGAACAGGCTGAATGAACCTATTTGTTGGTGGGAGATTGTAAGAGTGGGAATGATGCAGATTTGTGCAGGGTTGCACGGCCGAGCGATGGCAAAGGCGGGGTGTGAGTGGGGTCCGGCCCCGCTCTGTCAGCCCCTGCAGTCACACCCGGGGCTGCCTTCCCCCGGCGTGTGGAAGGAGAGGTGCACGACACCCAGAGCTTCCCTGAGCTCCCTGCACAGAGGGGAAAAAAGGCTAAAGTCACTCTGAAACGCGTGCTGGAAGCAGAATTTTTGCTTGGGGCTTTTATCTAAAATTAACTTTCTTTTTTCGGTGCCAAGTTGATGTGCATATTGAAAGTGGTAAATACTTGTTTGAGGTGCTCTGCTGTCTTTCGAGTGTTATGTATAAAAGACAAGAAAGCTTTCAGATCTGAAAGAACAAACAGGCAAGACTAACTTGGCCAGATCATCTGAAAGTTGGTAGGCAGTGGGGCTGCCTTGCAAATCGCATCCCACAGATCTGCGGGTGAAGCCTGGGCGCATTGCAGTCGGAAATGGCAATTCTGCACTGGAGGAACACACGGTTTTGCTGTCCTGCACAGTCAACAGGAACACATTTCCCTATCAGCAGAGCTGCCAGCACGCAGGAGTAACAAGTGCAGAGTCCCAGGTTCCAGGTGTTGGTGGCTGTGGTGTGATCTGGGTTTGTGTACAGCACATCTCTGCATATATTTTAGGATACTTCTTAGCATAACATGACCTTTTCTTCCCTTCTTTATCCACAGCAGGCATTTTCCTGCTTCTGAGTAGAGTTTTATAGAAAAGCTTTATTTCCTCATGGAAGATCTTTCCTTCTTAACGGAAAGGTGCTCCTAGGCCCAGGATCCTGGGCAGGGTAACCACTAACCCTGCCATATGATTACAGACATACCAGAGCCCTAATGGAAGTGACAGATACATCAGGGTGGTATTTGTGCTCTCTAATCCAATAGTTACAGTAAACAAAACTTTACCTTACAGTAATTAAAAGGGCCTTTGTGCTGTGAAGTACCTGAGTCATTTTGGGGACATTGATTTGGCTTATCTTAGGCTCTTCCTGAGACAGTAAATACCCCTTTTTAGTCTGTGTTGTACAAAGAAAATCCACTCCATTCTAACTTGTTTTATGGCTTGATTCAGTGTAATTCACGTATCTCATGGGCACTTTTATTACAAGAATTCTAAAATATGCTTTAGGTCAAGTGGATATTAATACCTTATTCTGTTTTTAAAACGTTTACATATATTATGAGCTGCATTTGAACTCTGGAGTATAATCATCTCTGTAAAGGAATTAAGCTTTTCCAGTAGTCCCTGAGTACAGGACCAGGTTTTGACTGTCCTGTGCCTCACCAGCCAGGAGTGAGCACTACAAAACTGTCAGCACCCTAAACACATGGAAGCAAAACCAGCAATACCCTTTAATAAGAATGAGAAAAGAAAACCCCTGAAAAGTGAGTGTCCATCCAAACTCAGTATAGTTATGCTAAATAAGTGCAGTTAGGTGACAAATAAATGCCACTAATTCTATTTAGATTTGCAGGAAATATGGGGCAACTGGCCCCATCTTTAGAAAAAATGCATAATGTTATGGACTTTTCATTTGGGATTTGTTTCCATTTATTAATTCTGATTTCTTTAAACAGTCACCCAATGGGGATTACATACTTTTTCTGTACATGAACATTTAAAATCAGGAAAGAATAGGCTGCCCTTTTTGACAGACGTTGAGGAAGGTCATAGTTTTCCTTTTTATAACTGGCACTGAAAGTGCAAGGTGAGTAAAACTTAGCAATTCTTACCACTCCTATTGTGCCATAGTATTAAATAACTGTTAAAAAGGAGCAACAAGTGCAGCATTCACAAGTAGCTAAGAGGGAATTAGAAATTTGTCAAACTCCTGTCAAGAAATGTAGTTCACGTCAGGAGCAACCAGTTTATTAATTTTGCTGGAGTCGACAGACTTTTCTCCAGAGTGTTCTCCCCTTTCCTGAAATAAGTTTAGTGATTTAAACTCAACTCTCCAGGGATCTCGGCTCTGAAGGAGTCTGAAATGTTGAAGTGCTACTTGTGCTATATTCTAGTCTCAAATTTTGCATGAGCTTCTAGCACAAATTCTTCTTTCTCCCTGTTTTTCCCTCATTCATTGCAGCTGTTGAAGACGACATAATAGAATCTTACTTCTTTTCCTCAGGAGAGCAAAGCAATGAGAAGTTGAGACTCGACCTCAGTATATTTTGATATAAAAAAAAGAAAAAGTTACTGTGATAGGAGACAGCCTCAGAAGAATACTGAAAGGCAAATGTACAAGCACTTTGCAGCTGAAATATTCAGTTGGGATTGATAAAATAATGTGTAAGGAATCAATTTTTCTAGATCAAAAATATTACCTTATAAATACTTTGCAGAAAAGCAGAGCAAAGAAAATACGCTCCTCATTGAAAATATTGATGACCTTTCAATTAAACTTAAAATAATCCAGTTATAGTAGGAACCTGATACCCAACGCTGGCTTTATTTGATGCACAATGGGCCAGTTTTATCCAAGATGTTAAATAGATGAAAGTCATTGTGGTGAACCAAGGAATTTAGCCAGCCTAATGCACTTTGTGATTTTGAAAGGGGTTGTGGGGAGGAATAACCACCATATGAGACAGCTGTCATTATAAATCCTGTAGAAATCTACAAAACAACACTGAATCCTCTGTAGTCAGTGTGGGATTATCTATTTTACACTACAGGATGATTTGAAGAACATTCAGCAAACATTTATTTTCTATGTATTTGTTGTGAGATTTTAGCACATAAGTAATACTGTGACCTTAGCACACTATTACAAGGAGCTACTTCTAGAGCAGAGGCCCAAATTTAATTTCTAAAATGTATGTGGGTTGCAGTATGAGATGCACATTAAAATTCTGGTCCTCAGACGTGTTATATTGCTTATTTTGTGGTATCTCAGTCATCTTGATGAAGTAATGAACTGATTGTGAAAGATGCAGTGAGAAAATTCTTGCTTGGGGAGTTTTTGAATTAAGATTGCTGCTATAAGCCAGGCAGCCCAGTTTGTAGATACGTGACTTGGAGTTACGTAACTACTTAGCTTCTGTTCCTTTGTCTGTAAACTGCGGATGGGGTTTGGGTTTTGAGCATATATTAGCCCTAACTCGATGATGGGAATTACTGCAAAAAAGCCAACCCAGTAACACCAAGGAAAACACTAAAAACACATGGTAGAGTTGCCTGCTTTTTAGTGTGGGATGAGTCTAAGTATCTTGGGATTTGCCTGAGTGTCATTGTTGGGGTTTTTTTGTACGTTTGTAGTCTTTTTGACTGAATTGCCCATGTTTGCAAACATTACATCTCTACCTATAGTCAGTCACAAGGGTGACTTGGTAAAGTGCAATTGCCTGGGTTGATTGTCAGTTAGAGAAGGAATCGACCAAAAAAAAAAGTAACTGGTAACTTGCAAGCATCTCACCTTGTATGATATTCCTGCTTGTTCTCAAAAGTTAACCTGGACTTTATGGTGGCTATATTTGGATCGGAGATGTCCCAGAGGGACTCGGATGTCAGAGCAAATGGGGTTGATAAATCACTTGATGGTGTCCTTCCCCCGTGCCGTTTCCTCAGCTCAGCACAGGAGCCCTCTCAGTGTTGTATCGGGGGGATTGTGCTGGTCAAAATGCCATCACTCAGGTAAAATGCACAGCCAGTTCCAATTACTTTGTCACTTTCCTGCATCCTTCTTCATCCCAATTTACAAGCTGGCCAGCCTCTCTCCACTGCCATCAGCGTTGGACATTTGAAATGCCCATGGATCTGTTTGTCATTAGAATGATCATCATCACAGAGCTGACCAAGCAGTATTTGTAGGAACAGTAGGAACTGCTAAAGTTATGGCATGGGGTACAGAAAAAAACTTAGTAACAAGGTGCTGTTCTCATTGGTGTTGGCAATTTCACCATACAAATAATGATATTTGTCCGTTGTCTTCACTTCACGTGGCAGTTAAAACTGTGAAGCTGAAAATTTGGTTTGATGTGGGTTAAGAACATCCTTAATGGATAATACTGTGTTTCCATGAGGACTTCCATTTGCCAGAAATTGCCTGCCATATACAATCCCCACTGGCTTCAAGGAGCAGGAATGAGTCGCATTTTTGTTTGGCTACACTAAAGAATTGCTCTGCTTTGAATACATGAATAAATTGTAGGTGGTTCTCTCTTTTTACTTATGAGTGTACAAATTTAATGTCTCACAGAAGGGTGTTAGAAGAATTGCTATCTATAGTTTTAATTAGGCATATTTTGCTTATTTTTAAGAACTCATCTTGAACACTGGTTTTTTTTCATGGTTATTCCTGAGAACCAAGCAGTTAAGACTGATATTTGAACTGGTAATGAGTTTTTGAGTATTTGAACTGATAGTAGTCTTGATGATCTCTTTATTTAAAGAGAAGAAAACCTATTTGACTAAGATCAAAAGGAGGGAGACCACTTGGGTGTAACTCACCAGCAGGTCTCCTTGCACCCTATCTACTGTCCGACTGTTTTCTATGCCAGCATTGGCAGAGATTTATGATCATATCCTACTTATGGACAACTCACGAACAGGTTTTTTTCTGGTCAGTGTCAGGAATGGATTTTGTGAATTTAGTTCAGCTCCTGTCTTTGCCCAGGCCTATGGCAGCAGGCAGGAGATGTATTGAAGTGACCAGCACCCCAAAAATCCACTCTGTCCACAAGTTCTTTAATAATGGCTGATTCGGTCTATTATGAAATGAATTATTTATTAATAGACAAGAAAACTAACAGACAACTTAAAACAGACTATTACTACACAGGGATAAAACAAAAAGAAGTACTACTAGTAGATTGATATACAGTGCACGATAGTCACCCATTTCATTGGTTGTCTCCAAAGGGTCAGTGAGAGCATAGAAGATAAATGGATATATTAAAAACAACAGATTTTATTAGAAGATATGATAGGGTAGAATAATAAGAAAAATAATCTACAGTTTTATCTTAAAGTGTGTTCTGAATAGAAACCCATTATTTTCCCTTGCCTGATGTAAGAATATCCATCAGATAATTTTAAATCATAATGCAATGTGTTGAGCTTTGCAATGTTCTTAAATAACGAATTCTTATTGCACAAACTGTAAGTCAAAAGGACTGCAGTCGTTTGATTTTGGTACATTTTGGTTTTGTTTGCATACTTAAAGAGCTTTGGCAGCCTGTGTGAAGATGTTCACATCGCAGTTGTAGGTACCTGCAGGCACAGAACTGGGGCACTGAGGCTTCCTTTATCTGCTTTATCTGGAGGGGCTGCCTCGAGGTGAGGCTCGGTGTAACCAGCACTGCTGCAGCCTTGTGGTTCTTATCTCAGCCGGGATCTCGGGTCCGGGCCTCTCGCTGAGAATTTCAGTTCTGCTCGAAGGACATTTGATTTCCACGCACGGTTGGCCTGAGGTAACGTACAGGAAGACAGCCCCCACCCTCTATTTTATTTGTAGTTTGACAGTTTTCTGGATTTTATGGAAATACCCTGAACTCTTGGAGGCCAGGCTCGTGCTTTTAAATGTGAGGTTTCAGTAGTCTTGAACAAAGCAGCTTGAAAGGCTTTGATAAGAGCAATGTTTAAGTGAAACGTTGCTTTGAAATGACTTGAAAAGTGTCCTTGGATGAGGTGTCTGATAGGGGAGGTCTGGGAGAGCAGACCAGTGAAAGGTGTTTTGTGTTTCCAGAGGGGGAGAGAGGCGCGGTCCGTGCGTGCCCAGCCCCCGTGAGGGCTGCGGGGCCTCGGCCGCACCCGGGCCCTGCTGAGCGTCACCGTCCCGCGCCTGCCGGCAGGGCCGGGCACACACCCCGCTGCCAGGGCCGGCTCACACCCGCTGGGCTGCTCTCGTTGTCCCAGCTCACACTAGGGTAGAACCGCAGTCCGCGGAGGGACGGCCAGCCGGGAGGATTGGTTTAGAGGGACGGGGCCCAGGGGTAAAACTGGCACTGCTAGGCCGTGGGGGGACTCCTTGGTCCTGGAGCTCTTTCCCAGCCTGAACGACTCAAGGGCTGATTCCCCTCAGGAGACTGCTCACATTGCAGAGCTTCTTGCCCATGTATCTCGTGCAAGTTAAACAAATTGTTCCTATTAATGTGCTGATGGGACAGAGCCTTCAGCTGAAGGGGACTCTGTTCTTTGAATGTCACAGGGAGGAAAACTTGTGGTGCCTACAGTGGTGTCTGCAACGCTCCTGCCAAGGCTCTCCTGTCACTGATAAAATGTGAAACGGGGACTTGCAGCAAGGTTCAAGCAAAGATACAACACGAAGTCTTTGACAGATTTTAGGAAATGATGGGTTTCCTTACACCCTGTTTGTCCGTCCCAAGGACTGGAGGGGCTGCTTGGATTCCTGCAGCTTTGTGCATTGGCCTGGATTCTGTCCATGTAACTGCACTGCTTTGCTCTGGTTTGAAATCCTTGTGATTTGCTCGGTCAGTTGTGTAACAAATAGTCATTAAAACAAAGCTGGTTTGTGGTCTTCCTATAAAGACTCCTGCTGGAAACACTTACATACAGTTCTGAACTATCTTTGACTTTTAATGTGTGGAATAGAGTATGAATGTGGGATGGATGTTTCACCTACTCTCCGGTGACATTTGTCATGTAAGGACGTTATGGTTATTTAACTCAGATTCTTTATTATTTTTTCCCAATGTAAGACAAACAAAAATATGTTAAGGCTCAGAGGGACTGTCAGTGAGGTTGTGCAAGAAGGAAGAAATGATTAAAGTTCATCATCTTTACCATTAGGAGCAGTTTTGGCATTAGAAAGTCAGTCTGGAGTCTGTTAAGAATTTTTTATTTGGGAAAAGTCTAGAAAGAGCAGGGAATTCTTTTAACTGTCAGTTGTTCAGGTGACAGGTATCTCAGGACAGTGGTGATTTCTCTCTTATGAATACTCTGTACCTTTGAAAGAAGCCGTTTGTATTCATGTTTTCACAGATACTACTCTCAATTTAAAGGTAGCAGAGGCTGTCAGCAGCTGAAAAATGAAGTCATAAAATGCCTAGATTATGTGGAAAGTCACTCTCAGAAGTAGGAAGCCAGTCTGAGTTGCAAAGGCTAAAAAAGTCATCTACCTCAGTAAAATAATATCAAAACATTTTTAAAAATCCTTGGGTTTTTTAATCTTGGGTTTATTTCAAATACTCTGTATCCATATTTGAGTAAAAAGTAAAAAAATGTGTTCTGGAAAATTTACTGTCGCTATCTGATATAACCATATGATTTTAGCAGTAATACTAAAGCAACCCCTTAAAAATATAACTGTGAATAATTTGTTGATAGAACTTAGGTATAAGGAACAGCTGTGAATCTTAGGATAGAAAGGTTGGGGGTTTTTTCACTACTGAAGCACTTAGGTCAACCTTGATTCCTATGACTTTGTTATATACTCATGGACTTGAGAATGTCACTAATCTAGATTTGCCAAAAAACCTAAAAACCTTGTTTTACATGGTAAGATCTTTCCTTTTCAATAAAAGATGTGAAAAAGTCTGGGAAAATCTGGATTGTTACATTAAAAAATTGTGTTACCATATTTTAAGCTGGTGGTTTTTTAAAAGGAGATGTTTGGGTTTTGGGTTTTTTTGGAGGGGTGGTGTCATAATTACAGAAAGCTTCCTTGTTTGCACGTGCCTAGTGGCTGTTGTCCTTGATCAGTGCTACCCTAGAAGGTAATTTTAATTTTTTTCTTGAGTGAACTATAAGCATTAGTGTCTAGTTTTGAAACAAAATAGTGAAATTACTTGGAGTACTTTCAGTAGTGTGTGCTGATCATCATTAACAGCTCTTCTGTCCTAGACAAGGACACTGTTTTGCTACATGGCTTTCTTTGGTTAAATTCACTTTAATTTGTGCTTGCAGTACTTGTGTGTTATTTCACCTTGGTCAGTGTGAACAATAGCCCCCAAGGATCACAAAATTCCTTCAAGCCACAGACCCAAACAGCCTTTAATAGAAGCCACTATGAAAGTTCCTGAGAGAATGAACTCCTTTCTGAATATACCCAAATCTCTTATTCTGCCTTGGTGGGTTCTCTGCACGTGCCTGGCTGTTACATATAATCTTCTGCCATAATTGCCAGCTTTGTGTGGTGACAGTAAAGGAGAAGTGGAGGGACAGGATGAAACACAGTGGGATCCAAGCTTCTAATATCTTTTTCTTCCTGATTTTACACAATATGTCAGGCAGGAGGCTCGGAGTTTAAAATTTTAAGGTTTGGGTTTTTTTCTCCAGGATTTCCAATCCATCCTAAAACGCCTAAGTTCTGAACCATGCTAGGGACATAATGCTGGCTTGAGGGGAGGGTAGGAGAAAGGAGGAAAAAAAAAAAGAGAAACACGTATTGATACACCCACCCACACGAGCAAAGCATCTTATACACAGAGCATCTACAGAGATGTGCTGTCATCAGAGAGTGTTCATCACCTGATCTGGGCACCAAAAGCAGAGCAAAGGGAAACACAGTGGTGCTCAACAGAAGTCCTGGAGATTAGTTGTGAGCTCTGCCGGTGATGCCTGTGTTTATCCAGACAAACTTCTGAGGGAGAGTTTTCTTGGAGGTTTAAGAAAATTGCACTCAAGAATATTCTTCTTTGATATTTTGCAGAGTAATGTATTCTGCCAGACAGGGGCCTTTTTACTTATCTTTCTGTACATCAAAGTGTGTTTTCCCCTTGAAATACGGGAAGTTGACAACTGTACAACAGCAGCAGGGATCTGGGTTCACAGAGTAAGCAGTGTTTCATTATGCTGCTTTATTTGGATGGGCAACTGTGAGAAATAGCTTATGATGTATAAAATATCTGAGTCTCTTTTTGTACTTGAAGACATTGTTATCTCTATTTGAAGCTGGCTAGTGAAGGTCAGTCAGGCTAACTGCTTGCAAAAGAATATCCTGTCTCTGTTGGTAGATACTCTTTTCAAAGTTCATTGCATCCAGCAAGCTATTTTTGTAAATACCACCCATCATGGCAAATTACATACTGTTAGTGGGAGGGGGAAAGGGAATGGTGTAGAAATTCTTTTCATTTAAAAAAAAATCAATTGTTGTTGCAAAGAGCATTGCATAGCCATGATGAAAAGTCTAAGAAGTTAATTTGTTTAAGATTTGGTGTTGATCAGGAATGTCAAATTGCACTGCGGAAGTGATACATTCTGTGATAACTGTAATACTGAAACTTTCACTCACTGATAACCATGGCAGTGATATAGTGTGGTATTTTCATGACATTTACTTTGCTTTACTTTGAAGTCTAGTTGGTTAAGTCAGGAAGTCTTTCTGTATTAGCAACACTGAAGTTACAGTGTTTGTTTCTTCCTCTCTTTATGTTTTTTGTATTTGTTGTTCAGTGAGAATGGAACTCTGGCAGTGTAGGAGAGTGCTAATAGTGGCAACAGTCACTTATTTCTCCAGCCTATCACATTTTGAAATAAAACCCATTTAAAAATGGAATTTTGCATTTAGTAACGTTTTTAAAGGAATCAGTAGGTTCTTTGTGCTCTACTTATTAAAAATAAATCTTCGTCTTTCAGTGGTGTGTTGGCTTTAGGTTGTATTATATGGTGTCTACTCAAATCTGCATTAACTGATGGTCCTGTCCCAGAAATATTTATAAACAAGAGCAATACTTGGTAATTGCACCTAATGTTGTGAAGAAAATTCCTGATGTATGTTGGACTTGCAGAATTAGTTTCTCAAGAGATCCTGTTGATTTTAAGAGAACTGATGCTGTTGCCTGCACAGGAGAGGCATTCACATGCAGATGCAAGTGGGATATAGCACTGGCCCAGAGAGAGCCAGAGATCTTGTAACTCCCCTTTTTACATTGAGTGGTTTTCTGACTGATTTTTTTTTCCACAATACACTCATTTCTAGGTTATTATTATCTATCTTGAATGTTCTGAAAAGCAGTCCTTGGCTTCCTGCATTGCAACTAAACCTGATCACAGTGTTGCATCTTCAATGTTTATATTTAAAGCACTAGTTATGTGTCTAATTTAAATAACTTTTTGGTTATGCTGGTGCATTTTTTGCTCGGTTTTTCTAGTCACTTGGAGTTACCTGTATGAAAGGGAAGGCTGCTTAAAAATTCATAACTTATTTTACATCAGTGAAGATAACTGATTAATTTAAAGCTAATCCTGTTGAACTCACTGGCAACATTTATCCTTGTTCCGCCAGATTGCAGCTACTTTAAAACCACAGCTCAAAGCAAAATACTTTGCTTTCAATGCAACCACCAGTGGAATGATGAAGAAGATGCAAAAATACCTACCTCTAAGCTGTTGCTTTAAAAGGTTATCTAAAAATATCTGCATAAACCAGCTAAAACGTCTTACCAGATGATAATCAGTAATTATTATGGAAACATCTGATTTGGAAAAACCCACGACACAGCTCACATTAAAAAAAAAAAGTTAGAAAAATATAAGCATTAATATTTCCATCAGTGTTACATGTACCAGGGGAAGTGGGCCCTCAGTCAGCGAATACAGCTAAGTCTGTTTTGTGCTGTGGCAAATCCCATTGTGAAGAGGCTGTGAGTAATCAGAAGTGACAGCATAAGCACTTTCTGTTCAAAGTGATTTTACAGAAAGCATTATTTTCTGAGAAAAGTACACATATGGCTCCCATAATGCTGAAAGAGCACTGCTGTATCCATTTATTAGCACTAGTGTTGGGAGAGGAAGTTTTGCAAATGGTGTTCATATTTAAGACCTTTTCCTCTGCATTTCCATTCCATAAAACATCCTTAAAATGGTAGGAATTGGCCAGATAGGCAAGGGCAGGGCAAGAGTGTCTGGAATGGGATTTTAGGACAGTTTGTGAAGATGAGGATGCTGTCAGGAGCTGTACCTGCTGTTCAGGAGTCACTCAAGAAGTCAAACAGCAGCAAAAATGCTCTTCCTTGGTGGAAGAGCCAATGGGCCAAGAGCAGCTGTAATTTCCAATTCAAAGGGTGAGGCAGACCCTTGGAAAAACCTAGAGAGAGGGGTTTGTGCTCATACCAAAAACTGCCTTCATATCATTAATGCATTTTGATGTAGGTGCTTCAGATCTCTCTGCTCCCTCTCCCTCTGCCCTCCTCTTGCCCTAAGCCATGCTCTTCTAACAGTGCTCACCTCCTTGTCACACCCTCCTGTCCTGTCTTGTCACCTCTGCTGAGCCAGCCACTAATGGTTGGACTGCAATGAAAATCCCAGCAGTTTTGCTCTGACAAATTATGAATTTAAAGGATAAATTTGCCCCCTGTAGTGGCTACTTATATCTAAAGGGGTTTATTTTTGTTATGCTTGGGGCTTTTTTTGTTTTTATTGATTACCTTGGCTCTACAGTTTGTGGCTATAACACTAATTCCTTGCATGAGGAATGTGGCCACGGCCTTTCAATTTAAGTTAATACACTTACAAGTTCTAGTATTCTGATTTCTGTAAATTACTTACCAGTGTCTCACATTTACAAAACTGCCTAAAGGAACTACTCAGAACTTCACTTCCCAAAGCCTGAAGCCTCTTAACTTTTCTTTTCAGAGAAAACAAAGGTCCCAGTGCTCACACTTGTAGAGCTTGGTAGTTCAAAAACAAAACGCCAGTAGCAACATAAATGCAATTTGAAAAAATGTCCTCATGACAGTTATGTCAAACTTGACAGCTAAATATTGGATTGGCACTCGGGTTTTATGTATCTATCAAAAACGTGAATAATTTGAAAACTGTTGGCTTTGGAAGTTAGCTCTGTATTTGCATATAAGGTGTCTACAGTTTTCTGAGTTATTTACTGCCTCCCTGAGATGTTCCACAACCAAGAAGCCTGAAATAAAAGTCTATTTTTTTCCATAGTAATTGGTTTTGGAAAAGGTGCTTGAAAGAATTGGAGGGTAGCAAAGGAGATTCAGGTCTCTCTGTCTTTCATGAATATTAAGCTGGACAATCCCAATTCTAAAATTTCATCACAGCCTCGATCACAAATGAAATGTTTCAGGTACTTGTACTGCTTCCAGTAACCTCTTTCTCATCAGCTCATAAAATTACCCCCAAGGAGAGTGAAGCTTAAATACTGATGTGTCTGAGTACGTCACCAGTTATCTACTAAAGTGGAGACAGTATTGTTTGCATTCAAGCATGAATTCCAATGACATTTAACAGAGTTAATTTTATCTTTATTTGGTATTATGAATTTTGCCTCATTCTGTTCACTCTGTTGCTTTCTTTAAAATGCCTCTCAAATTTCACTGGCACTGGACCATCGTTGGTGATTGCTGCCACATGCCTGTCTAGCATGAAAACATCTTTATTATTTCAGAAAGTGTATCTTCAGCAGCTTGGAGATATTTGCATCTGGCTTGGAATTATGGCAGGCAGTAGTCACACAGAGAGAGCTGTTAATGAGCATAAGCTACAGCTTGCCATCAAGGAACTGCTTCAACTTAATAACAGAGCAAACGACTTGTGCTGCTCAAATCCCTTCTGTCTGCGTGGTTTAATGGGCACTGCTTAATAGGAGTGTGGGAAAATTTTTAGCCATGGAGAGTAAAAGGGGCTTCCATAGCCGTGCTGGTATCTTCTTTTTGTATCAGCTCCAGTTCCAAACCAGCAGTGTGGAGATCTGCGTTCAGCAGCAAAGCTGAAGCAATGCATGTTGAAACATTTACTGGGGAGGTAGAAGGAGAGAACATACCATTAAAGTCTTCACACAGAGGGGACATCCTTCCACCCTTAACGTACAAATCATGGCCGTTTTCATTCCTCTTCTAGAGTGGCTGCTGTGTGTCTGATAAAATAGATTAATGATGAAATGTATGTCAAAAGAATTTACTCAGTGGTTGCTTTGCTAACACTGGTGTCGTTTCTTCCCTACAGGTATTTCTGTAACAAAGAAGACTCATACATGTAAGTAATATCTTTTGATTTGGCCTTCTCTCACAAATGGAATTTCTGTTAGGCTGTGCTGTGGTGCTCAGACTAATTGGTGTTGGTCTGGCCTGAGGAAGCTCCATTTAAAAAATTCTGGTGTTTTTTCTGCCTCAGGGGTTTCGGTCCTCACCCAAAGTGTCGTTAGATGTACAGTGTGTGTGTGTATATGTGGTACTCACATATCTGTTAAGTCAGAGGACAGGAAAAGGAAGTTGTGAGGAAGGGCAGAATTCCTTACTCTACCTTACAGATGGCTGATAATTAACATATCTAGAAAATACAAGTGAGGAGAATGGTTGGGTTTATGTCTGATATATTTGCAGTATGATTCAAATGAAAATAATTTAATTGTACATCTTCTGTCCCTTCCTATGCATTAATCTATAAGATAAATCATTCTCTGATTATGCTGAAGGAACCCAGTGAAAAAGAGGAGGTTATTGTTTTGCTCTCAATCATATAAGCAAACAGCCCCCATAAGTGGCAACCTTGGATGTGGCTGTGGATGTGTGCATTTACTTACATATACATTTATTCCAAATCCTCTTCAAAGACATCGTTTCTGGGGATCAACACTTATCTACCCTGCAGGGAGCTAGAAGCACAATTCCAAGAAAATACTGGGATTTGTAGCTGAAGGAGATACGCTGAGATACTTCAGATACTGTGGAGGCTTGGAAATCTGGTAGTGCAAGAGTTGTACTTGTCCAGGATCTGAAACAGGAGTAGGCTAAAGCTGAGGCTATTACCCTCCTGAAAGCCCTCTAACAAAACAGGTGGTAGGCCACTCAAAATTTACAAATACATATGCATTTTATGCATTTGAAGTATATTCACTGCAGCTTCTAGGGCGTCGTAAAGTGTCTTACATGGCTTTCATTCTTATTTCATTCCTGGTTTTATAATACTCATGGAGTGAAAAATCTGACTTGAGATGATGAATTCTCACTGTGTAGAGTTAAAAAGCAGATTTAAGAATTTCAAATGAGAAGCTGATTTTTGTGAGTTTTGAAACAAATTTTAAATGTCTCAAACTTTTAGAGCATGATGATCCTCGTCTGCTTAGGTGGGTTTGCTGCTTAATGCATTCTGAGGGCTGGACCCTGATGCCTTAACAGGCCACCTATAAACAGAGACCAGACAGGAGTAAGGGAATAAAGGTGGGTATTTATTTGAAGGGCCTTCAAGGTACACCCCGGGAGCCAGAGGCTATTGCCAACATGGACCCCAAGATGGACAACAGGTCACGAGTTCTTTACACCTTTATAGGTTTGGTTCATTTGCATAGCCAGGGTTAACTCTCCAATTAAAGCTTCAGTTCAATGATGTAATTCCCCTCAGCTTGCCCCCCTTTCAGAGGCTTTTAGTTTACACTTTTTGGCCTAGGACAGTCTAGGTGTCCTTGAAGAGCAGGCCCAGAGAGGCTTTGTTATGACTACTCAGCACGAGAGAACAGAAATTAACAGGCTACAAGAAACCTCAGAGCTACACACTAAGCAGTACAGGATTTTGAAAAATATAAAAGTCAAAATCTAAGGCATCACCCTCTTTGGCTGAGTGATGGTTTTATTGAACTTCATGAGAGCTGCAGGCAGCTGAGGGCAGGATTTGACCCCGGTACTTTTGGAGAAGGTTTGAGCTCCTGCTGACTGGGATCGGCAGCACAGGAGCCCGAAGTGCCCCGTGTAGCCCCAGGGCAGGCGGGGTCCAGCCTCCTCACACAGCCTTGCCCAGGGGCTCAGCCTGGCCTGGGGCTGCCCCTCCCAGAGGTGCTGAGTGGTTGGGTGTCCGTGTAGAGATGGACGGGGGTTTGTAACACCCCCCGGGCATCAGCCAGAAACACCCTGCTTTTGTACAGCAGTGCCCTGCACTGACCTGCAGAGCCGTGGCTCCAGCTCCAGCACTGGGAATTTGGGAGGGAAGATTGGGTAGTAAGCACAGACCTGAAGAGCACAGGAAGCAGGCTCCTCAGCCACGCCAGACTGGCGCTGCGTTGTCACCGAGTATCTCAGCTGAAGCTGGTTCAGGGCTGTGATGAAAAAAAGATGTGTTCCTCGACTGTGAGAGATGATTAGTACTGCTCACCATACAAGGCCTTTCATCTAGTTCAAACAGAAATTAGGGTTCCAGTGTCTTTCATGTTGAGAACTCTGTGCTTTTCTAAGAGAACTGTCAAAGAGTAGTTCCCCGATTTGTTAATCAGTTGTCATGCAATTGCTGAAGCATGAACAGAAAAGTTCCCTGAATAATGGGAAGATAAGCTTGCCCATTAAGAAGGGATTAAAATAGAAGGAGCAATATGCTGTAATTGGCATGATGAAAATGTAAGCTACGTTTGCTAGCAAATATGTATGAGGTTTCATTCAGTTTTGGTTGAAGTTCTTTTAGAATTCATTTCTGTTATGACAAATTCTCATAGAGCAGGGATGGATGTAAATTGTGCATCTTTGGCATTCCAGCATCATGCACAATAAGCTTTTTTTCCCCTTGTTACCTAGAATTAGGTTTTTTATTGAATAGAAAAAGTAGCCAATAAAATTCAGTTGTGGAAGGAGTTAGAAAAAAATCATTTAATATAAACACCTAAATACAAGAATTACAAAGTCTGAGTTAATAACAACTACAAATGACAGAGTTTGTGTACCAAGATGTGATCTAGAATTTGCCTATCACTTTGTATCAGTATAAATAATTTACCCAAATGAAGTTACATAGAGTAAGATTTCTCCAAAGAAATTTCAAAAAATATTCTTGGAAACACTTTGTGTAGTGTATATGCATTGCCTGCACTGATTTTTAGAAATATGGATGAAATTTACAATGTGTGGCATATAAGGGTGTTGACTGACTGTAAACTACAACTTATTTCTAATGACCTTTTGATTTAATTAGGGAGAAAGAAATGGAGTGTAGAAAATGAGTGGGGAAGAGGAAAGAAATTAGCGGAGAAAAAAAAAATTTTAACATAATGCCAGGAAGTTTGATACATGATGCATTTCAAACATCAGGTTAATCCTTTTCAGACTTCACCCTACCAGCTGTTTTAATTGTGCAGGTTCTGAAATTGGTAGTGGTCTGTCTCCAGTACTTAATTGTTCCGGGGTTAATTGTTTGAGGGTTAGGGTACATTTTATCCCCTTCTTGGCATTAGTCTGTGACAAAAGTGTCCTATCAGCTGAAACTGAACTCCTGTGCTGATGGCAGGTGCTCAGGTTCTGAATCTAACAGTAGCTTAATATTTGTACACATGCAGTATAGTAGTGCTAAAGAAATGCAGGTCTTTCATAATGTAACTATCTAAATAAAACCTGGGGGATTTTTATCCTTTTTTAGGCAACTAATTTTATCCAAGTAGTCTACTTCATTGGTGCTTCTCCATATTTTCTCTTTATCACAGTTTAAATGTTGCGAAACCTGACACTTTTAAACAGGGAGTGGAGTAGTCTTCCAAGCAGCACTAAGGGAATAAATGTTATCCACCCCAAAATGCCCTTCTTTACTCAGTTCAAGATTAAACAGGCTTTTGAAGAAAAAATTCATGCCTTCTGTCTGTTTATAGAAGTATTCACTTAAGCTCACATGGCTATTTGTCAGGTTAACCATCACTTGAGATAAGCTGTAGTCTGTCAGATGGTAGAGGACAAGTCCTGTCTCATCTTCCACACAAAGTGGGACTTCTGGTCTTTCAGTTCTTTTTTGACTCGAGCAAGACATGACTGACATTTAGATTCTTTTCTGATCATTTGATTGGCACTAATATTTGTAAAACAACTCTCCTCCTGCCGTATCTCATGCTCTGAATAGAAAAGTATTCCAAGTGAATTGTAATTTTGCACAACTTCACCCTTTTTGCAAGTTCAGAGAGGCATCATTGTATCAGTGATGACAAAAATCTGAAATTCTGGGAAGCAGAAGGCTGCAAAGGACTTGGCATTTAATACTGACTGACTTGGCTTTAGGCTGTCCTGAAGTGTGTGTAGTATTTAGTTTCTGGCACCTTAAATCTAAATCTTGCCACACTTCATGTAATTAGTTTCGTGGCCTCTACCAGACCACTTGTGACTTAGAACTATCACGCAAATCAATCACCTTATTTTTCTTCAGGTGCCTTTTTTATCTTGGGTACTGACTTTCTTAAATGAATTTGAACTTGACTGCCTCTCCAAGTAAGGGGTGGTTTCCTGCAGCTGCACCCAGAAGGTGAATATTGTACTGAATCCAGGATGTGATGGAACCTTCCTTCTCTCACTGTTTGAGTTGTGAAGAGCCACAGTCAGAAGCTTTGAAGGAATTTGATTGCATAGCTGGAGTTCATATCTGCACTGATGTCCAGGTACATTCAGTCATTTGCTTACCTGGCATTTGTAAGATACTAAAAAATGAATAGATTTTACAAGCCTTCCTCACAGTTTTCTGTCCAGAGCACCATGGCCTGCCTGGCTCTGACTGCAAGCAGTTGCTAAAAAGAGCACATTGCTTGTTGAAAATGAAGAGGCAGATTTGGGGCAGAAGACAGCTCTTGAGCTTCTCAGATGTCCAGATATCCTAGAACTGTTGTTCACCAAAGTTCTACAAGCATATATTAATGTTTGCAGCTTAATGGAAACCAAGACCCAGATTTCTCTTCTGCTCTGATTTTACTTTCCATATTTTATTTACTGCCACTGCTAAAGATTTCTCAACGTTTGCTAGTTATTTTGTATAATTGCATTAAAGGGAAAACCACTGTAATTTTTGTTTCTGATCTGATTTATAATTACTTATCTACTATGCATTGTACTGTCAACTTCACCTCGTGTTTCATGTGCAGACTAAAGTAAGCAAACGATACTTTTCCCTCACAAAACAGGAGCCTTCAGAAAACTGATGGTTAACAGGATCTGCTGTTAGCACCAAGGCCTAAAGAGAACAGGTGAAAACTAAACCCTGTCCCCTGAGGCCAATAAAATAGCTGTTTGGTCCCCTGTGTGTAACCTCCTAATAACTTTACTGGGCAGCCTTAAGATCCCTTGGGGGCTTCTCTGCAAGAGCATTCCCTCTCTTTGTTCAGATTGCTTATTAAAAATGATTTTATAATGAAGTTGCCTCAAATAGCTGCTACTTTCCTGCTTGTCCTTGAAGCACTGTTTGCCCTGGTGAAGAATCTGAAGACAGCTATCTAGGGCTGTTCTCTTGTTCAAAACTTTTACTTAACTACTGCTACACTTCTTGTTTCTTTTTCTTTTTCCTTTTTTTTTTCCTTCCTTATTTTAACTTCCCTGCTGTGAGCCAAAGGAAGCCTCTTCATCAGCATTATACCTTTAATTCTCCTTTGAGGCCATCCCTGTGGAAAGTTTGGTTTGGTTGCCACACAAAATGCTGTGTCAGTGACTTGTTTGTTGCCTGAGAGAAAATGAATGTTGCCTTCTTTTTTGTGGCCAAATTACTGAGTACAAGGGCAAAGATGAAGGCATTGTCAAATAATGAGGAGAGGTGGGAATATTTTTAAAGTCAGAAAGTGTTTCTGGCTGGCTTGGGAGAAAGAGCACACAGAATGGCAATGTGTGTGGATGTGGGACTTCCATCACGTGGCTCTAGGTGCAATCTGTGGGTGCTCTGGTTCTTCTTGGCAGTTCTGCACCAGTGGAACATTTCCTCTGTAATTCCAGCATTTGTGAGAGACCAGCCCTTTGCCCATGTGGAAACAGCCGTGGGTGAAGTATCAAAAGAACTTTTATTAATGTATGTTTTGTGTCCTCACAGAATAACTTGCCAGAGCTGACACAAACCTGGTGCCTCTAATCTTCTCTTGGTGCCCAAAAGCTTGGCATGTGCCTGGCCCCCAACCCTTTGGCACAGTTGGAAGGAACATTTCATTTTCTCTAAGGCTGATAGATCAGACAATTAAATGCACTGCCCTGGAAGTCCCATGGGGAACTCTGTCTAATAGCTGCACTTGAAGATAATATCAGGTCTCTTCTCTGGTTCTGTTCTGAGTATATGGAGCAGCTTCTATCTATATGGGGTTTTTGGCTGTAACCATTAATTATGGGCTTACTTTACTGTGAGTTTTCTGGTAAATACCCTCCAATAGGGGTTTCTGTGCCTTTATAATGAAGTAGCATGCAAACCAGAGCAAGGGAAAAACTGCAAATGAGTTGAAAAGTGATTTTGACAGATGAAGACTGATAAGTATTTGCAAAATGTTAATCATCTAGTATGAAAATTTATGTGTCTGTGTACACTGGATTAGTGTTCAGATACTTCTAAATTGCAAATCAATGTATTCCAGTTCTGCTCACGCTTCATTTCTTTTTCTGGTTGCTCCTTTGGAAGTAGACAAGATGGGCAGAGACGTTCTCTGTAATGTTAAAAAAATTATTTGGACGCTCATGTTTTAAAGAATGATGAAGGGTTAGGAGAGCATTAAGGGGTTTCTGACATTAGAGATCTAAATTCTGTTAGTGTGCTTGATGGATATTAAGAGATTGTGGACGTGACTCAAAAATAAATTTAAACTGTTAGCAGATGCAGGCAGTAAATATGTTGGGAATGTCTGTGGTGTTCTCTTATACCTAACACTTGCTTTATAACTTCATAGGAGTTGCTCTTGCGTGTTTTATACCCTTCTTTTTTCTATCTCTTAATTCCTAAGGCTGCTCATCTGATGTAGGAAATAGTGAATGAAGTCATGAACACCTCCTGTGGTGTGATGCACTTCAGCAGGGAAAGCATAGGACTGCTCTGAATCCTATAGCAGCTGCTTCAGCAAATCCTGTTGGCTGAAAGGTGCTTTCATCAGCCCTCTCAGCACTGCCTATTTTTTTGTTGTTTTTAAAATCTCCTGTCTTTAGAACTCTTGCAGCTGTTACATGAAGTTACTGTTTCCAGCTTGATAAGAACAGCTGTCCACAATTTTGGTGTGTTCATTGGTTATAGAAGAGAACTCTGTTACGGGCTGAATCTAAGCTTAAAAATACCTGATATTCTCCATATTCTATGATTTTAATCCAATTCTGAGAGCAGTCGGACTTGTTCTTTGCGAAGTCATTAAGTAAATTTTTTTTAGTTTTTGAGTGTCTTGGGCACCAGAAAACTGACAGAAGAGACTTCTCCAAATCTGCTTTTGTATTCTGCATATTTTTCAATGAAAAGAATGTGAAGGTAAATAGGAAATGTTACTGCTCATAACTTTCTTCTTTAATATATGGGTTGCATATTTTGCCTCTGAGTAGTCTGAGTCTAGCCAGCTCTAACTATGCTTACAGGGAAATACTTCTGACTACATTCTTTGCAATAGCTTCCTAAGAAGTAATTGTACTTTCTAAACAAGACTTGTGCAAGACTCATTTGCTTTGAAATCACCTCAATCTTTATAGAAAGGTGAGTCTTTGTGAATAGATTGCCACCAAATGCAGCAAAGTGTTGGGATTAAATTAGGGTTAAAATTAGGATTAAAACATGATCTTCATACCATTTGCTCAAAGATCAGAAGTCCAAGTGGATGGGATTTTTCTATGGATATATCACTGCTATCTTTTTTCACACTTTGAGAAGAATCTGTGGAGCTTTCTGCTTACATTCATTTCACCTCATGACATTGTTTATAACACAATGCTACATTTTTTTGTAGTAAGGCTGAATTCTAATTATTCTAAAGCAAGCTCAGTCATAGGGACTTCTCCAAGGTTGGCATCTGAACCAAAAAAAGCACATTTTATTATCTGAATTTTGAAACCAGGGACTGATTCCATCATTCCTAATAGACTCATTTATTTGACAGTGCATTGCTAGGCTTGTGCACTTGCCATCCTGACACAGCTATTGAACCTGAAAAGGGCTCTTTAATGTAAGTTGATGGCTAAGCTTATTAGGACTGTGAAAATATTGGAAGTTTTGCAGCCTTTCTCTAAGTACATCAACCTAGAGTTATTTAAATGTTGACCCCAGATGGGAGCACAGTCTGATGCAGACAGCAGCTAAGACAGCTCCTTATGGCAGATCAGGTAATCACTCAACTCATAATGAGGAGCTTGTTCTTCATGTTATGGCCAAATGATGATGATATTTGTAAAGCTCCTAATTTAAATACAGTTTTGCTGGTCAGGTTTTTCTTCCCCTAAGTCTCCTAACGTGATAGAAGTATAAAGGACAAAAAGTTTCAAAGGGCAGTGAGGGTCAGTCTGAAGAACTAAAACTTGTAGCTGAAAAGAAGGAACATAAACAGATCAATGCAAAATGAAATAGAATCCTGAGGGAATCTGGGATACAGACTCCTTAAAATTCAACTTGTTTTCAGAACACTTGAATAGTTTTGAGCTGTACTGACAAAATGCTATGTCTTTGTGTATATTGCTTAATTGGGGGCAGTGGGAGAGCAAGGAGGGAGAACTGTGCAGACGCATTTCAGAAATCTTGCCAGATATGAGTTAAAGTTAGAAGTACAGGTGATTTTTTTGGTGGATCAAAACATAGTGACAGATACTTTGGTTCGAGTTTGGGTTCTTAAATGTCACCTGCTTTTGTAATCTGCACGAGTGGTGGGATGATGGTCATCTGCTTACCCAAACTATGCCCACACACAAATTCCTTATGCAAAATTCTTCATTAAACTGAAAGACTCAGAAAAAATGGCTCCTGGTGTTAGTTTAGTATTGAGGAATAGTTAAATTTTCTGTTGTGTCTTAGTAGTTGTGTTCCAGTTGAAAACATGAGAAAAAGTGCAGCGCATTCACAATAAGACAAAATGACACAAATTTTCTGTAATGCTAAAATTGCTTTGAATTTACTGTCCTATGAAAGAATAGTTAAAATATGTGTGATTTGGCATACACTGATGTGCTGACTGGCACACATTGAAAAGAGCATCACAATATTGAAAGAACCTTTTTTCTAAATATGCTTTATGCAGGGGAGGAGAGAGAGTGTCAGTAACAGAATTACATCCTCCAGTGTAACTGCACCTTTGAATTCAGTGTAAATGTCCATTGCTACTTTATCTCTTACTTTCATAAGACACTATAGTAGAACCTTGATTTGGTCTTTTACCCCACTGCAGTCACCTTGCCTTAAATTGCTGTATTGTGTGGGTTTGGATTCACAGTTCACTTGATCAAAGGAATAGATCTCACCTAAACAGAAATTATGAAAGTTTTAAGGAATTGCAGCTGGGACTTTGGGAAGTTTCATGTCTTAACATTACTGCCATTAAGGGTGAGATTCTTGAATTGAACTTGAACTGAATCTTCAACGAGTTATTGTAAAAAACATAAGCAGTGAATTAAATAGGAAGCTTTGACCAAGAGGATGATGACTTAGCTGGAAGAACTAAGACTTGCGAGATATTTTTGTTATCTGGTTTCGCTTCCCCTGTGTGTATGAGAGGCTTTTTTGTTTAAAGTGAACACAAACTATCAGTTGTGAGGTGCAGCACTGTCACTTGCTATACAACAGACTAGGCACACCCTCAAAGCAAAGCAATTTCCTCTCTCTTTTTTTTTTTTTTTTTTCTTTTTTTGAGGTGTTTACCACCAACTTCAAAAGCTAGTTCACAAGAGTGGTGGTGTTCTTGCAGTTTTCTGGAAATTCAAATAAGCCCTTATTTAATCTCTGTGCAACAGAGGTAGGGAAACCTCTGGTTTCAGAAAGCCACTACATGACCAAAGGCATTGAGTGATTTCCTCTTAGATAAAGCCATCAGTTGATAACCATCCTTCCCACCAATGTTTGTCTGAAGAGCTGTTTCGTTATCTTTGTTACTGTTACCTAACTGATATGGGGGTGTGATCCTTGCTGGCTGTAAAGGCAACTTCTACAGATAAGGCAAGTTTCCTGTTTAAAGTCTTCACATTTCTTTCACTCTGACCCTTTTTCCTTTTCCCTGCCTGTATTGGTGGCTTAGTCCAGAGTTGTGGTCCTTGAAGTAAAAGTGGAAGTAAAGGAGTCATTCAAAAAGATGATATTACATGCTGTTTGAGGACATAAGGGTACTAAAGGCTGGCTGAAAATAATTTTTCTGTTAAACAGAGCTTTAGATATTTCAAAAAATATTTCACTGAAATAGTCTCAATTTTTTCCTGCAGTTTTCAGAAGGGAGGTAAGGAGGTAAGAAAACCCCTTGTTAACTCAGAGCAGGGTGAGTCGTCCTTCACGTGGGATGGTGGTGGCATGACTTTAAGAGCTGGCCTAGAAACGAGGCAGTTCAGGTACTTCAACCTTAAATTTCCATGTCCTGTCAACAGGACTTCACCACCTCACTGTCAGCTTTTTTGAGAGTACATTTTAGCACAAAATCCTGTCTTTAGAAGCAGTAATGTAAATTTCTCTGGAACATTTTGTCTTTGAGAAGCCAGCAGTGTTGACACCAAAAAATCCCTGTCCTAACAGGGAACCTTTAAAGAGAGAGACAGAGAACCTTAACTTGAGAACAAATAATTTGGGAAGTTACTATTATTCTTTGTGAAACTAATACCTGGCAATCCCAGTTTACAAAAAAAATTCACTTTACTGTGGGTTCATTTGCTGCTTTTCACTGGTATTGGAGGGGAGGTTGTATGACAGCACTGCAGGTAGGAACGCAGCACCTGCTTTATAAATAAACTGCTTTCCTCACTCCGGATTAAATCAGCTTGGACTCGGGCTCCAGCCTAGTAAGTGGTGTTGTGTTCTGGTAAGTGCACACTGGGGAAGGTTTACATGTAACTGCGTATTTTCTTGTCTGCAGATCCTGAAGTCACAAAGCTGAGCATTTCAGTGTGATGGATCTTTTGCTGTATGTTCTGCACAAGCAGGAAAGACTCTCTGCATGTCTGTCTGGGCAAAGGCCGTCCAGTAAATCTTATTTGTTCTGTTCTGCCACATTTGGCTTGCGTAGCCCAAGTGACTTTGTGGCACTGCCATAGGAGCTTCCATGATGCTTCTCTCCAAATCAGACTTGATACTGCTCATTTTGTGAACCAAAAGGTTTATTCAGGAGTTATGGATTGAATGAGAAAGTGTTAGTTTGACAGGGATCCCTCCTGCTAGTGGGATCTGGGCCTCTGTTGAGGACTGTAGTATCACCTACAAAAGTTTGTAATATTCCATTCTCCCCCTTCCCTTTCCTGTCCTTTTGCTAATCCCCACACAAAATCTTTGTCCTAGACACTTGTCATTAAAAATGCTTCTATTTCTAAATAGATAAATTACCAAAGTGTAAATATCACTTGCCCAAAGAAAAAAAAATAATTTAGGAGCTAGTTCTAAGTGACATACCTCCAAAAAATTCTCTTTATTAGGTTAGTTCATTGCTGGGTAATAAATCCAGAAAAGAGCTTTTAATTGACTCTTTAAGTAGTTTTGGCTCAAGTTAGTGTTGTGTGCTTTTAACTTCTATTTTTTTTCCATTTTTTTCATATTTTTGTGATCACTGCGCACAGTTAAATGGAGAGGCTCTTTGGGGGGTTTTGTGCTTCCTGCACATTTGCTGCCAAGTAGTTCTGAGGTCATATTTCTATTAGATTGTTATTTTTAGAGCTTTAAAGAGAAGAAAAAGCAAAGGGGGAGCAAACACAAAGAGTAAAGGAGGTAGTGACCATTTGCCTACAAGTGTGTGCCAATCCAATATATTTGCACCTCTTAGACAGGAAGAGAAACAGAAGCTTCAGCTGAAGTAGGGGGTCCAACTGTATAAAGGAAAGGCCACAGGAGCTGAGGGATGGCAGATTTCATATTTGGTCCATTAAATCTCTGACACTTCTGTTTGCTTCCAGTGAGATTGTAACACATCCCACCTCTACTTCCATGCATCAAGGTAAGCTTGCCCAGATTATAAAATTAGAGCATAAGTTCTTAGCCTCTTTCAAAAGAGCATTTCTAGGATATTCTAGGAATCTGCATGCAACAGCAACTACCAACTGAAATCTGACACTGTCTGTGCTCTGAACACACCGTATTCATAAAAACAACTCTTTTCTTTTTACAAGAAGCCTTCACTTCTTTAATTGTTGCACTCTTCATTTTTCTCACAAAACGTTTCCCCTCAAAGACATGATCAAAGACAGGTACAGTGACATTAAAAAAATGGGGAAGTTGTGTATCTTTTGGAATCAGTAGAAAAGCTGCCCTTGGTTTTCGAGCCAGAAGAGCCACTTCAGAGCCACTTTGTTCACTGTCAAGTGCTGTAGCTTCTCCTTTATTGCCACAGTGGTACAGCATACTATATTTAGTTGTTTTTCACTCTATTATACAAGTATTAACTTTGATAAGGAAAGAAGCTAGGATCTTATCAGACTATTTGCCAATAAAGTTGGGGTAATAGAGTTCTCCCAAACTGCCCTCTCTTTGTGTAAGTTCTCTTTACTTTGTGTTATCAAATGCAGCACTCTTGGTGCTTTAAAATGAATTTCAAAAAAAAAAATCTTTATTCCTCATTTTAAAAGAAGTAAAAATAATTCCATGAGCTGTTCTGTTTAACACTTCATTGGTTGTTTAATTGGTTATTGGTTAACTCATTTATTTATATTAATGTGAATCCTAAGCTACTTGATTTTTAGTGCATTTTTGTTGGATGATTTTTTTTATTTTGGTGCTTAGTGCTAAGAAAACTATTTTTCATTTCGTTTCTAACCATGTGTTTTCATGGAAACAAACCATCCAGAACACATTGTATTTCTATGAAAACACAAGCTTATTAAATGTCAAACAGTTTATGTTTTCCTGGCAGTCATCTTGAAATTGGCACATTCACTGTGTCAGTGTTCTATGATGTAAGTTTAAACCTGTCACATTGTCAATGTTCAGACATTAAAAGGTCTGAAGTCTCACACATGGGGGAGGAGGAATTAGGCTCTTGTCAATAAGCAGGTGGTGATAATTTAGGCACGTTTGTTTGAGGTTTGTATTAAGTTAATAGAAACTCTCTAGTCTGAGTATGCTCAAATATTTAAGCTGATAAAGAGGTGGCGTCAATGTTGAAGTCAGAGTCATTTGTGCTTACTAAGGGCTGACTATAAATAATCAGGGTTGCTGGTGGAGCTTGAAGTGTCTTTGCACATTTAACTTTATCACTCAGCTCATGCATTGCAGAAATTGCTTTAAAAAGCAGGGAAGCTGGGAGGAGCTGCGCTCATGGCTGAATGCACCCTGCGCCGCCGGAGCTGGTGGGTGCTAAGGGCTGTGCAGGGAGGGCTTGGACACTGCTTTCCCAGTTTGGAATTGTAACTGAGGGTCACATTGTAACAGGCTGGAAAATTCCTTTGAAAGCAGAGTGGTCCTGGAAGAGAGAGGAGCCTCCTGGGTGAGTTGATGGCCCAGTCCTGTGTCATTGAGGAAGGGCGTGTTGGATGAGCCCCGGCTGATCAGGAAATGATCCCTGTTTATAGACACTGCACTCACTTCCCAGTCTGTCACTGCTCTACTGGCAGGTGAGGTGGGCATCAGGCTGTTAAATAAAAGATGAAGGAAGGATTTGATGCATCTGGAACAAAACGCACAGGTCATAGTAAAGAGAATTTTCTCTTCACTAAGATAGGAAATACTTGTACAAGAAAATCCCTTTTAGCTCTCCAGCTCCCATCATCCTTACACTTCAAACAATACCCACAGCACTATCGCCCCACTAAGCTTGACATTTTCAGTATACGTGGATTAACAGGCAGTAAAAATAATTTTGCATTTATCATGCTGTGCTATATTTTATAGAATAAACTGATGTTGATTTTATGGTTGAATTCAATATGACTCTACTCAGAAATAGCTCACATGCAAAAATCTTCAGGATTAATTTATGAGTTTAGTTGCATATATTATCCTATCACATTATGCAAATAATTATGAAGAAAATAGCTATTTAGCTTATTTATTATCTCTATAGGGAAAATGTACACATTTTACATGCATGTTTTAACTATATTTCATCTTCTTGTGATTGTGAAAAAGCCCTTAATATATTTCTTTACCATGAATTTTAAATTTCACAGTGGAATTAGCTAAATGGTTTGTTTTGCACTCTAATGGATGGGATTTAAAACCAGTTTTTCACATCACACAGGAAACGTCTTCCAATATTCTTTGGACTTTGTTCCGTGGTTGTCTGTTCTGTGCATCAAAACCAAAGACAATTCCTCATTGTTGGAAGTTGACTTTAAAGTAGTAAAGATGCTCGAAGTTCCTTCCTCAGTTTGTCTAACAGCGCTCATCTTTCAGACTCCCTCAGGGGATATTTGGCCTCGCACCTCTGAGAGGCCCGTTCCTGGTCAGCCCTTGGTGGCTGAGCTCAGGGTGAGGAGTGCGAGGTGCTGCTTCTTCCCTTCCCGGCTGTGCCCGCAGAGCCCGGCTGTGCCCGCAGAGCCCGGCTGTGCCTGCAGAGCCCGGCTGGGGCTGCAGAACCCGGCTGTGCCTGCAGAGCCCGGCTGTGCCTGCAGAGCCCGGCTGTGCCCCCAGAGCCCGGCTGTGCCTGCAGAACCCGGCTGTGCCCGCAGAGCCCGGCTGGGGCTGCAGAGCCCGGCTGTGCCCGCAGAACCCGGCTGTGCCCGCAGAACCCGGCTGTGCCCGCAGAGCCCGGCTGTGCCACAGCACCGCTCGCCTGCCCCTGGCTCAGAGCTGTCCCTGCCGTGTCTCCCAGCATCTCTGCCTGTGGCTGCTGACAGACACCCACCTGGTGACAAGCTCAATGACTCGTGAAATCCCGGCCCTGGGGCACGTGCTGCTTATTTATTGTTACACACCAACACAAAGCAGACAGGGACTTTATCACTTTGCAATTTCAGTGACTGAAAAGAGTGTTTGATTATCTGAAAGAGGCAGTGAATGTTTACAGAGATTTGCCTAACAGCCATTTTTCATTTCACCTTGCTGGTCGACACAGTGGATATGTGAGCCTGGCTGTATTCTGCTGCAGTTGCCAGTATTTTTTTTTCAATATTGACCTATGTGTGTAAGCGTCATAGATCTTGTAGTGTATATCAGAATGTATCAGTTGTGTTGGTATGAAGCTGTCACTTAATTTTAAAGGAAGGATGAAACTATTTGAATGGTGCTGAACCATGATGTCATAAACTTTGTACTGCCTAGACTCTGTATTTGTACTGTGATTTTTTCTCCATATAGTAGCAGAATAATTTTCTGATTTTTCCCCAGAATAGCTTTTCTCTTTGTTTTATCTCTTACATTACCTGTGTTACTAAAGGAAATGGTAAGTTCTTAGCCTTATCCACAAGCCAGAGGGAGATTTACTGGAGATGTGTCAATATCTGTTTTTATTAATGTTGATACACCGTGTGCAAACTTCTCTGTACATGTTTAAAACTTCTTCATATCTGAGCTTGGTGTAGACTGAGTGTAAAGACTCCAGAACACTAAAGCCATGTCTGCTTTGCCAAGTCATGCAAATGAAAGGGAATGGATCTAACACTGCCCAGCACTTGCCCCAGAGGATCTGACATCCACACTGTTTGTGGCTAGTCTGTTTGTTGACTTTGGAGTAGATCAGGTGTGCTGGCAGGAAGCCTCTTGCAGTGAATTCCATATTGTCTGGGAGGGCATCTTCCAGTCTAGTTTCCTCAGAAAGGGACCCTGTTCTCGTGCTCTCTGGCCACTCTGATGCAAACCAAAGCACAGGGAAGTGACAGGGACAACTGCTGCAAAGCCTTCTGATCAGACCAGGAATGCTCTGGGAGACACACACCCAAAAGATGCAAGGGCAATTTCTGTACGGGACTGAAAATTTCCTAGCCAAAGTGGTGTTTGCTGTACCAGCTCTGCTAAACTACCTTTGGCAGGTCTCCTTTATGTTCTCTCAGAATGGTGCCCATGGCTGGTGCCCATCTCAGTCACACCATGGAACAGAGGGCTCCTCTGCTGCTGCAGAGGCCACCCGTGTGCACAGATGCATTGTCAAGTGCAGAGCTCTGGGAAAGGACGGGCTGTTCATTCCTTACACTGGAAAATGACTGCTGAAGGTTAACCATATACTTGTAGCAATGCCTCTGTTCAGAATTAGCTGGTGCTTGGAGAATGCTCTTTATATTGCCCTTCAGTTTGTAAAGGAAAGTCAGATTGATCTTCTGGGTTTTTTGTTTCTATTTCTGTGGTGTAGCATATCCAGTATAAGAACCTAAAGTTCATTCCACTATTTAAGGAAGTTCTGGAATTCAGTATCAGTAGAAGTAGTAATTGTTGTTATTATTATTAGATATATTACCACATACAGAGAAAACATGTAGTAGGGTAAAAGGGAGAAAGGCTGTTTTGTGTCCCCTGCACATCATAAAAATGATTAGTGAAATGCAGCTTTTAAGGTTCCTCTCTATTGTTCTTGTATGGATTCAGGCCCAAAAGCTACGTTGCTTATTTTGGAATTTATTGCTTCCAGTGCTCAAAGCAATGAGATGTACCGAGAAAAGAAGAAAACAAGGAGGTGCTCCATAAAGAATGGCTTTCCACACGGAACCCAATTCTTTTGCAGGTGTACACGTGCGACCTTTTTCTTGTCATTATCTATGCACACACAGCCTCTGATTCAGAAATTTTTTTGGCAGTGTAATGTACTGCAGTAAAGCTTTTGCTGCCTTGGCTTACTCACTCGAAATTAGCCCTAGTAAATACTAACTTGGTGTGATTTGTACAGTGCTGACAATGTGTTGCTTGGCTGAGTAACTTGTAAAAAAGACTGCAATAATTAGCTCCTACAAGTTCACATTTTCTTTCATATTTGAATATATGGATTGTCATTTGCTGCCAGGCTCTGCATAAGTGTGTCAGTAGTTCCTCACATTGACTTTTTGGTCCTTTGAACTGCTCAGCAATCTCTGGTGCATCCATCCATTTGCATGCCTATGGTGAGCTAAAAACACGTGTTCCTACCCATCCTTTTTTATAGTGTTACATAGGAATGGAGCTTCAGAGTCTCCTCAGATTCTGGGAGGATGTGTTTTCCTCTGAGTCACTGTTTCTGTTCTGTGTCAGCACTGGTTCATTCTCTAATGTCAGTCAACTTTGATTCTTCACCCCAAAAGCATCTAATAGTATTAGGGAGTATTTATTTATGTTTAGATCATCCTACCTTTGGTGTTTCTTTTGAAAGTTTAATCTAAACATTGTTTTCCTTTCTGGTCATTACCTTATCAGTTCTATTTGTTGGCAGTGAAAAGTGTGTCCTGTTCCTTCAGGTCTTCATTTTCAATAGAAACAGGAAGCCCAAGCAGAGAATGCATCTTCTTTTTTTTTTTTTTTCCCTCAGAGTGTCAATATATTATATTTATCTATCTTTCATGTTTTTCCATGCTCTTTTGCAGACATACTGTTATTGATGTGAATGAGAGAAGTCATGGACAATGACTGTATTATGGCTCATGTGTTAATGTGTTTTTCTTTCTTTACATTTTCATTTTTAATGATGCATTTCTTTTTTGTTTGAAAAGAATACATTTTAAAGAATTTAAAAATTTTAAAAGCCCTTAAACTGGAACTGTGATGATTTGGCTGGGAAGGCACTAACAATGGTAGCTGGTGCAACTGAGAATTTTGTTTTTCAGTCCTTCACTTACACAAGCTGGTACTGAGAGACCTTTAATTTACATTGCCAGCATAGAGAGATAGCCACAAGAACTGCTCTGTAATATCCTTTTAAGCAGTATTTTTCATCCACCTATAATGAAAGGTGTCTGTTTTATGTTGCTGCCCATTCATCATTCCTTGGACACCTGCTGCCTCAGTCAGTCAGTTCTTAAATCTGAGTTAACCTTCTAATGTAATCCTGCTCTCCTTTCTTCCTTGCTTAAACCTATTATTCCCTAAACCAAGCAGTCCAACATGAGTCCAGTCACCTGTGAGCACACGGTGTAGGATTTAACATCTATCACTTGTGCGTGCTGTTCCTTGGAGCAGTGGATTTTCACCACATCTTTATGAACAGAGGAGCAAAGTACCCAACTCATCTGAACTATTCATTATGTGCTCAGGGGTTTGCTTTATGTTTTCCCTTCCTGGCTTAGGACTGCACATTGTTCTCTAATTCATTCTGCAGTCAAGAATGGAACAATTAGCCACAAACTCTCAAGCTCTGGCAGATGATTAATCAAAAAAAAAAATTAACTTTGGCTGATAATGCCTCTCTGTGAATTATGAGCTGGCTGTAAGCCAGGGAATACTCCTATTGTCCCCTGTACAGACAGCCCATCCTTCCAGACTCAAGTGCACCAGAAGTAGTAATATTTTTCATCTTAGAGAGTTTTAACCATTATGTTCTTGAGCTTTCTAACTCCTTAGAACAGTGTTTGTGAATCTCTCTTAGCCAGATACCATGTAATCCTCAGGGAAAAAACAAATCCTACTTCCTTTGTATTTCAGTATAATTTGGCAGTTGAAGGGGGAGGTGGTAAATGAAGTTTAAAGCATTTAGGTAAACAGCCACATTGCAAAATCTTATTGTTATAATTACAAAGGTTTTAATTAAAAATGTCAGCCACAAAAAAATTCCTTTGTAGGCCTCTGCCAGTGATTGCAAATCAGTTTCCATCTGTGCTTTGGTACTGACACACAGCCAAGTTCCTGTGAAGGGTATATTTACGTTATTTTACTGCTAGTACTCTTTTTGCAATGTTTTCCTAGGCCCCAGTCCTGTAGCCTCCCCTGGTCCCCAGCTGGCAGGCTGAGCAACGCTTGGGCAATGGGGTAGTTCTGGCTGTAGAGTGTTAGTGATTCCAAAAGCACTTGGAGGACATTAACAATTACCCGCTGCAAATGTATTTATTTCTGGGGAAAGGAATCTCGGCTTCGCTTCCTAAACACAGTCTGGTTTGCTTACTAATAAGCATTATGAACCACTCCTCTGAGCTTGGATTTGTCAGCTCAGATCTCTGGAAGTCTTTCTGGATGACAGTGCAAATCTGTAGTTCTGCTTGGAAACAAGTGTCGTTTCCACAGTGAGCCTAGACAGAAATTTTTTTCCCCTGAAAAACACTTTGATGAAACCCATGCTACATAAAACCTGGTTTTGCTCTGAGAAGGAGGATTAGTGTGTCTGCTTCTCATAATTACTTATCTGTACTGGCACACATATGGAATTGTTTTTCATCCATCAGCAAGAGGATTTCTAGAAAAGTGCTTCACTCCCAGTATAGGGCTGAAAAGCAGAGGCATTACAGAAGAGCAAGAGCCTGGGACTGCCTTGTGTACTTTTCAGCTCTCTACTGGATGATTGCTGATTCCAAGGTTGTACTTTTCAAATCCAATCTTAAAAAAAAAAAAAAAAGCAAAAAAAAAAAAAGCGCCATTTTAGGCAAATGGAAAAATACTCAAGACAGAGTGGATCTCTGGGGCACTAATAATTAAAAGTTGTTGCCAAGACTTTACACAGTGCTCTGACGTTTTCATTAATATTTTATTTCATACCTGATTAGCACATGGTGTTTGGTCCATTTCGGGACTGATTTGGTGGGCTTCCAATACAGGAGCCATAGCTTAGTTGAGTACTTATTGTGAAAAGGTTCATGTAGGATCCAATTAGTGTTTAAATTTACTTTCTTACTCATACTTCACATTAACAGTTCCAAGGATTAATTTATAGGACTCAATAGTGACTGCCAGGGGAAAAAAAAAAGAAAAGTAGTCAAATTAAGTATAAATGAAAATGTATTTTATAGTAACTTGATGAGTCTTGGCATAAGCTTGGCTGCTCTTATTTGTAGCTAAGCTAAGCTAACTGATGATGAGCTTTTCCAAGTATGAAGGAAAAAAAAAAGTTCAGGAATCAGTGTCTCAAGGGGGTCATATCTGCCAGTAAGGATCAGCCTGTCCTTTGGGAGTGTGTTGCTTGCACAAGTTGTGTGCAAAATGACAAATGTCAAATTAGCAGAATCTGTCCATCCGTGTCATAACATCGAGGGTTGCCCTCATTACTGTCAGAGGCAAGCACTGCACAGTTGTTGGTAGCTCAGGATCTGCACAAGGCAGAGAAGCACTCTCATCCCTAGAAGGAGAACCCAGACACAGAAACTGAAGGGATGCAAATCCTTTCCCAGCTCCCGGCTCTGGTGTTGTGTGAATGTGCCCCACACCCTTTCGGCAAAATCAGCCCGATGAGCCCTGGTCAGCAATTCCGGCTGCTTCGGGAGTTTTGTGCTGTAGTTTCGGGCAGGTTTTTGAGCCGCCTCAGGAGCAGAGGGCCGCGTTCCCGCCGTGTTCCCGCCGTGTTCCCGCTGTGCCGCTGCTCTGGGGGTGAGCGCTGATCCCTCGGAGCAAACCCGCGGCTGCTGCTCCAGTGCCGTCTGTCCAGTGCCGTCTGTCCAGTGCCGTCTGTGCGAGGGCACGGGGGCTGCTCCAGTGCCGTCTGTCCAGTGCCGTCTGTCCGAGGGGCACGGTTCCTCCTGCACAGGCCAGGGACAGCCCAGGAGAGCCCTCTCGGCTGCTGCTCGGAGCCCTTCTCTTTCTTCAGCCTCCTGGAGCGGTGCTCCTGAGTGCTCCCAGTAACCCCAGTTGGAGCTGTGTGTTCCCCTGTCCTGTGAGTCCTTTCTGCCGGGTATCCTCCCCTCAGAGACAACTCTCCAATTGTTTCTCAGACCCACTGGGTCCTACTTGTTTCCCAAGTATGCTCTTTATTTTTCTTTTAGCTGCTGGCAACATCTGCAAATAGGGAAACTTTTGGCACTGTCAGCTAATTGAAATTTCTGTGGGACAAAGTAGCCCCTGCTGACACTTCAGTTTAACTACTTTGCTTTCTATTAGCAACTTTTTGCTGTGTAGATATCGAGGCTGTAAGAAATGTACTGCTTTTGGACAGAGTTTCAATTCAGACTGCATTAGGAGGGAACAAGTAATGTTGATTGATGCTGCTTAACATTCTTTTTGTGTTAATGCTAACAATTTCCAGTCAGAAAATGTTTTCTACTGTATTGCTCACACTTTGCAAATTTGTTTCTCTCCCCTTACTACAGAACTTAATCAGATACTTCATAAATGTGATCCTTTCCCCTCCGTCCATCCTCCTGTCAAGAAATCCAAGCTCATCTTTACTAATAGCTGCTTCATGAAAGATAAAAAATGACTTTGGAAAGCCTCTCTTCCCTTCCTTGCTCAATAGAAAGCCTTTTACATTATTGTTTATAGAGAAGAACACGGTCATATTTATTATTAAGAAAAGTATTTTCCATGTAGAAGGCCAGGCCCTGCCACTGCCAAAAGAAGCACTCTGGTATTTAGGAAGGAGTCTTGAGAGAAGGTGAGACTATGGTTTGTGATGAAGGAAAAAATCAAATATCTGAAACATTCACTGCTGCAAAGGAGACCTTTGTGATGTTGTCCAAGACTTTCTGGATTGGGATTGCCCCTGGTAGGCTCCAGTGGGCCACTGTAATTCACCACTGCAGCTGGTGGTGTTCTGGGATTACTGACAAGGAGACTGCTGGAGGAGCACTAAAATAAAGTATAGCAATGGCAGTATTTCCAGCTAGGAAAGTTTGTATTACAATAAGGAACAACTAACATAGGGAACAACAGCAGCCACCTCACAACAGCACAAGCTTGGTGTGTTCCAGCAACCCTATGGATAATCCTTGAGTGGCCTTAGCTCTGCCCTTCAGTCTCTGGTAAACTCTGTGCTACCACAGGTGTGCTGCTGCTTTAAATCACAGTACCTGGAGGTGTGAGAACGTGTGCTAAAGTTTTAGTGAGACAGATGTGAAAACTGATTTACCACTGATACCTGAATTGACCTGAATAAAGAGCACACAGAGTGGTCATGCATATCTAGGTGGAAAGGAGAAGTGACAGTATAGAGCCTCTGAAATCTGCGAGTGTCCCATCAAAATCTGCTTTGGTAGTGCAAAATCTTTAGACTAAAAATAAAATATATCTTTTTCTTTAAATCCAGGCTGTCTTTATGCACGACCAAGTGACAAAATAGGCCTGATTGTTTTTTAATTTCTATTTTTTTTTAAACCTCCAGCAGTCACCTTTAAGAATCTGACCCTTATTCTTTGTGCTAGGGAGATAATTACTCACTCTCAATTGCTATCCCTAGGACCAGTTAATGAATGCTACATAATAAACAGAAGTAGGGCAACTGGATGAGAACAATGCACAGGTGGGTAAGAAGACTTCATTTGGTGAGAAGATAATGAACATGAGAACTTGTGGTTTGTCTAAATACCACCCTTGCCTCCTCTTCAGATAGCTCCTGCATTGTTACTGCTCTTCCTCAGTCAGTCTTTCTGCTTGTTAAGTGACGAGAGGAAGGTGGTTACAAAGGAAAGAGAGGTTTCCTCAGCAGAGATTCAGGCAGAAGAAGATCCTGTTTCTCTCACTCTCAGACCTATCCTAAACATATTTACTTTCTTATATGCTATCCTGCACCTTCCCAAAAGAGGCTAATTCTGCGGGCAGAATAATCACTGCTTTGCAGTGCCTGGTTTTATTATCTCTCTGCAAGATTTGTCCCTTTCTTCCTTAACAAACCCGTGCCAAATTCAACTTTTGGAGGAGAAGACAGGATTGATTCTTGATACATCGGTTTATGATGTTAGTGCTGAGAGAAAAAACAACTGTCCTGGCCCTACCACTGCAGGTCTTGCCACCTGTCCTGCCCAGCTGCACTTCAGCCACGTTTTACAAGAATTTCTCAGGAATATGAATCTCTCCTATGGAGTTTAATGGCCCATACACACACACAGGAAGGTAACACTGCTGTCCAGCTGAAGAGGATCAATGTATAATACAGATAAGTATTTCCTGTGCCTGACAGGCTCTCCAGAGCTGAGGTTTGAGTCGCAGTGCATCTGTGTTTTTCAACCAGCACTAGCTGATGATGAGACTGGTGGTGTGTGAAGTCAGCAGCAGAGGTGAATGACTCGGTGACAGGAATATTGAAGATGAACACAGAGCCAGGCAATTCGTTCTTTCTGCTCTGTGTTTTGTTAACCTGACTGACACCCACAGAAAGGAAATGGGGTCTGAAGGTCTCTGACTTGTTAACCAAAGTATTAATTGCTTCGAAATTGCAACATTTAGTTTGGTAATATGGTTTCTGATATTCCAAACACGACTTGACTTTTTATAATGTCCCGTTTGAACTGGAACCAAAGTTAATTGAGGTAGAATTTATCAGACTTTGTCTTCCTGAGACTGTTTTTAAAATTTCACCTAAACCTGTCAAAGGCATGTTTAATACTCAAAATGGCAGAAACCATAGCCAGAACAGCTTCCAGCTAGATATGTGGTAGGAACATTATGCACACTGTTTGCTAATACAGGCACGTACAGGCCAGCAATAGTTCCAGAATCTCTGCCAGAAAGCTAATGAGAACATAGTTGGCCATAAACTTTCCTCTGACTTGGGCAAGGGCATATGTAATTCCAGTTGTCTCATGTCCACTAGCTGCAAAATGGAGGTATCAAAGCAACAGTGCCAGAATAAATCAGGATTTCTTGAGGGTTTGCAGTGAGAGACTGAGATGTGATAATTGAAGAAACCTGCCATGGGCTGCATTTGCATAGGTGTGTGTATGTTTTTCTTGAGCAAACTGGCTGGGTGTGTGTGCCAAGAGCTCGCCACATGTGTGATGGGCTGATGAGGAAACACTCGTATGTTCCATTCAGAGCATGTTTGAAGGGGAAAAACTGAATGCAAGTGTTATCTCTTCTGTAATAGTCCAGGAGAAACAGTGTGGAGAAACAGTGTCACACCCACACCCTCAAAACAGTGAACCTGTCAAAGGCTGCACTCCACAGTGCTCATGGCCCTGTTCACCCCACACTAGAAGCCTTTTTTTCTTGCATAGTATTCTTTGGAATAGGAGCTAACTTTATCTCTCCAAGGATCTTGGAAAAGCAGGCTCTCCTGGTGCTCTCCTGGTGCTCTCCTGACTTATGGTCTCTCAGACCTTGTCCCATGGAGATAGGGAGCCAAATCAAGAGCTGTTACTCAAGAGCTCCCTGAATGGGGAAAACTTTCTCTCCCACTTTTGAACTCTAACCCCCCTTCCTTCCCATGCTCTCTGCTGATATATTTTAAGATAAGCTTTAGAACCTTTGTTTCATCTCCAGCAAATCTCCACCAGCAGTCAGCATTGCCAGATTCAACATTGCAGGGCACAGAACCACTTGGTGAAAATCCAAGTGCAGTCTGCAGTGATGATCAGCTATTAAAGGCCTCCTTACAGTAAGCCTGGTCTCCTGTGGAGTGTATTATCCAGGCTTCTCCAACTCAGTGTGTCACAGCATCTTCGACTGTTTTCTTCATGTTCCAGCTGAAACCTTGCTGATAAGTGAGCTAGAGGTGCTATTTGTATTCCATGGATAAGCATGTTTGGAGCTTGCTTGAATATTCCTACATGATACTGGCTTTCAGGGTCTGCATGGACTTAACTGGTTGGAGGCTATAAGCCTTGGATTTATAGGAATTGTTATTGTGTTCTTATCCTTCACTGGTGTTTGATTTATATCCACAAAAGTCATTCCCAGAAGGAATGTAACTAGATTTTTCTCCCAGATTTTTAATTTAATTGGTGATTGTTTACATGAGAATCCTTGCCAAAGAGATTATTTGGCAGTCCTCTGGAATGTAAAGGTTAAGTATTATTGATTTCATCTTTTCCCCAAGGAGCTGTTCTTTTTGTGAAAAGCATCATTGGTTTTGTTCTTGTGTCTGAAACTTTGTTTACATGTGTTTAATTGAATTTTGTCTATATCATACAGCAAGTGAGATATGGCAGTTTCATATAGTTCTTTCTTCCTGGAATACAGATTTTTGTACTCTTGGTTTGTTAATAAATTGTGACATTCCCTGAGCAGTAATTCTTCAGAGCTTTCAATGCCATAAATACTGAAAATAGGGGGAAACTGTCCTGCCATTATACACTCAGTTAATAGGAGTTATTTGTAATGATGGCAGAATCTTAAACCTTTGTCTTACTGTGATCAATGTGGTCCTTAGCTTAAAAATAAGCATGTCTGAATTGTTAGCTTACAAACAATGTCTATAAACCACATTTATTTTAACACTAGACACAAGCTTCTGTCAGCCTCAGCTTTTGAATTGTACATTCCTGAAGCAAAGTGAATACAAAGCCAGAACTGCTAACTTTATCTTCAGAAATCACGTATGTAATTTATTTCCCACTTATGCGAAAGGTCTGTTGGGTTTTGGATCTGTAATTTATGAGTGAGCTGTTTGTTACCACTCAGGAGTTGAACAGCAGTTGGAACACCTTGGCTGGAGTGTTCTTTCATCTGCTGTGGCGTGGGTGGGCCTTGATCAGAGCCGCAGGTCTGGATGATCACTGAGCTGCTGAACAGCCTCCTGAGGAGCTGAATGTCACAGCTCCCTCTGAACCCTGTGCTGGCCCTGCCAGTGGGCTGGAGCAAAGGAAACCCCAAAGAGATGATTTGGTAATTGCAATTGAAACTGCTGCTGTGGATCTAGCCATTTCTTTTTCTCGTCCCATCTTCTATTGACATTAGTTTTCCACTTCCTTTAAATTCATCAGCAGTTTTTCTCAGTGATCCTTTTTGTGATCTGGGTCCAGACAAAGTAATTCATTTCACAGAGCAGAGGAATGCCAGCTGTATTCTAGTTCTGCATAGTAATTTATCTCCCTTGGGTCCAATCTGCTGGTCTAAGTTGGAAAGAAGATGATAATGAAGCAGTTGCCCTTCCCTGGACTTCGGATCGTGCTCCTACAGAATCAGATTCCAGTCTGATGCTTCAGAGACAAAGTAATTCCTACTGTAAAGTGCGATTTGGAAGGAGATAAATCAGGAGCGAATGTGATCCTTGTAAACTTAAATTAAAAATACCTCTACTTCCCCTAGCAAAATACTTCTTTCTGACATACCTCCCCAACACAGGGACTCAGTATTAACAAATGAGGCTTCTCTGTAAATATTTCTCATTCCTTCTTATTGTGTCAAAGCTGGCAATAGATTTCCTTATATTTTGTTTTTCTTCTCCCTCTTTCCTGCAGGACTCAGTCTTAACTCAAGAATCTCTTTTGATCCATACAGATCTTTAGGAAATTAATTTCAAATACTTAATGTTCCAAATACTTTTTGACTCATAAGGGTATATTGCTGGACATACTGTTGATAGCTAAAAAAGCCAAGAGCCAGCAGCTCCAGGAATTTATGCCCATTATGGAAAATCCAGCATGCTTTCTTTGGTATGGCAATACCAAAAGTCTGCTGGCATATCCAACTAAAGTACTTATAACCATATAAAGGGGATGCCTTTTAGGAATTGGAAAAAAACACAGACATAATATTTTCCATCAATTAGATGTTGAGAAGTCCCAGACATACAATGCTGCAAGTGAAATTAGATGCCTTGGGAAACCTATTCCAAATGGAAATCTAATATGTGGGATCCTGACTCAGTCACCACTCCCTCAGTTTTTTACCCTCCCAAAAATATATTTGGATACACTAGTAATGTAAATATAGTAACATTACACCCAGTAAATATGCACGGATTGGATCATGCGAGCTGCACTAAATGCAGCCATAGACAAACCACAAACTTGCCTATAGGTATTTTAAAAACTTGCCAAAAATGCACATTTGCTGAGTGTCCTATGTTACTGCAGATGTGCAGTGCTACTATTTGTGGAATCCTTTCAGCAAACTGCATATTATTTATAAATGGAAAATGAGGGAGTTTATGGTGAGCCTTCTGTCATAGTTGTTTGGCATATGGGAATTATAAATAGGACTGGGTAATCACTGATGTGCTATGCATTTGGCACTGTGGTCATTTCTGACCCAAAGAGAAGCCACAGGAGATGAATATACGAAGGTCCCTACCAGCTTTTTTTTGTGTGTTGAAATATATTTTCTCTTTCATTCTCTGCTTAAGCTGCAAGCTGAATGGAGTAATTTTTTTCCATAATTCTTTAAGTGCTCCCACAGCATGACTCTTTTCAAAATAGTTTGCCCCTAAGTGTTTGGGGCAGTTCTCTGTTGGAGGAGTGAAACCAGCCCGTCATTGTCAGTGCCGCTTGCCAAAGGCGTTTGAGAGCCCTCGTGCAGGATGTCCAGGTGAAGAACTGGACACCCAAAGCTGCGGGGCTGTGCTGCAGCTTGGTTTGGATGTAATCTGAAATAAATGCTTCCGAGTGCACGGTGAAGTCTTCTGCAAATCATTTGCAAGAGGAAGTTTTTTCTGAACTGCACAGAAACCTTGCAGGCCTGGTCTGCAGAAACACCAGGAACAACACAGCACCCAGAAGGTATCTCCACCATTTGCTTCCTCCCAGCCTAGTGAAGGTGGGAAAGAATTACTGATGTTACTGATGGAGCCATTATTCTCTCTGGCAACTCCAAATGCAACATTTTTGTTTTTCTTTCACATCTAATTCATTCAATTTGCAAGTAGTTCTGGATATTTTTTTAAACTTTTTAAACACAATCTGTGATCTAGTTTCATCCAGTTCTGCCTTTTCTTTGACTTTTTTCAATGACAACTGCTTTCCACATTTAAATTTCGTTGGCAGCTCTATTGATTGATGTTCTTGATAGAATAGAATTCAGCTGTCTTCACTTAAGAGTACTGTGATGTAGGACAAACACTTTAGTCTGTGTCATCCATGTAAACAGTCTGTGGTTCCGGAAAATGACAATCCATGCTTGGTTTTTGCTATGCTTACAATGTGGGCAGAAGATGGCTCTGGGTTTTTGCCTAAATCATTGCAATAAGCTAGCAGGGTGATATGTCAGGCAGTGCTTTAATGAAGTATACATCAAGGTTGCCAAATAAACAGCTTTTGAGGCGTATGCATATCATTGTTGTGGGAAATGTTACTACTGGTATATTAGATAATAGGTGCAATTTGAAAAAGGAACATTTAGTCCTGTTCCTCTCCACTCCTTGTGCACCCTTTGGGTGTGGGCATATAATATTGAAATGTATAGCTCAGCACATTTGCAGTTCACCTGGTTAAAAAGAAGTTGCAAAGCAGCATAGATTTTCTTTTGCTTTGCATCTAGATCTGATGTACAAACCCAGTAGATTGTTCTTCTTAAGTGGACTTTTTTTCCCCTCCTTCTTCTTCATAAAATGCGTATTTTGACACTGTACTTACGGCTAGTGCACCTTTGTGACCTTGTAGCTACTAAGCCTTTTGTGTGAAGCTGTTTTTGCAGATGCGGAGAGTAAAGGAAATTACTACCTTTCAGGTGTGCACATGAAAGCACATTTCAGGTATATAAACAGTGTTGTTAGCTGAGGAGTAGAGTGCTTACTCAGAGTCCTTTTGTCCATGTTCTGATGGGTTTTATTAATTATTAGTACATAGCATTTTAATCTGTAAGTTTTGGGTTCCCAGGGGTGAAAGGCTCTTGTTTTGTGATCGTTTCCTGAGCCTGCACCAGGTCTGTACCACATCACAGCAGAGTTTCTACTTTGTTCCTCCATTGGCTCATCCAGCTGTTCCTGGTGGAGCTGATTTCTTTTAGTCTCTGAAACGTTGTTTCCAGCACTTCTCTATAAGGAGGTCAGCCAGGCAAATGACCAGGAGAGCTTACAATTGCCTATGATGAGTGAAAAAACCACTCTAAACGGCTCAGTCCTTTTAAAAACCCTCTATAATGAAATATGCTCAAGCCAGGGAAATGTATATAGAGGAGGAGTGCAACAGCTTGCTCTTTATCACTAAAAACTGCAAGCTTCAACATTGCTTTTGTTGAACAGGGATTTTTTATCTTCCTATCCAATCACCCCCTACCACCAGGCTTTAAAATTCTTTTTTCTCTGGTCAGAAAGCTGGTTCAGATGCCATACCTGTGGTTTCCCTCATATTCTGGATCTTTTCATAGAACTTGGTTTCCATAGTAAATGCTTTTCAAAAAACATATGGTTCAATAAAAGTACTCTGTAGTTCTTCATTTTATAAAGGAGTGCTCTCATTAACTCACTGTTGAATAACTCTTACAACCTCAGATCTGTTTGAATTCTACTCCAAATGTTCCATTACAGGCCATCTGACACCTCATGAAACACATTATAAGCTCCATTGCTGAGTTTCTGATCTCAAGTCTTAGTCCTCAAACTATTTTATCATACTTACATTTGAACAAAATATGCTGAGACAGCAAATGAGGATCCATATTTAGCCATGCAGAAACCAAAAGAAAGGATTGGTTGTTATTTACTGTTCAAAAATTTAGTGCTTTCCAAACTTCCTAGTGTGATGTGATGGGATGTGATGGGAAGCTTTTTTATTCTCTGTGTTGCTTGTTTTAATTTTGTTTTGTCAAGACACCACTACGTTTGTTACAAGAATTAGAGAGGTGAAGATTATCAGTTATTCAGGGAGCCCTTCGTTCCTGTCTGTCGAACCTGAACACGAACCATTACACTGACAGCACAGGACTGGTTTCCCAGATGTGGAGGAAAACTCCCCGACCCCAGCAATTCCAGTTTGGAACCAGTGACTCAGCGTGAGACCTGAGGAAAGCAGGCAGTCTGACATCCTGCCCCTCGCTTCTGCCTGTGCCTTTCAGGCAGTCATCTTGAGCATCACTCCCTGCAAGCCCCAGCTGCAAATGCAGCTCTCAGGGGGATGCAGCTGACCTGCACACGCAGGAATGCTGTGCACACCGTGTGAAATCCCTTCCTGCAGCACACACATGCAGCACTGCCCAGCGCCAGTGGGGACACCACAGCACAGCGCTCCCACTAATCCCCTTCGGCAAAACTCAGGGTCGCCATAAAGGAGTAACAATGTTCTGGCTAATATTGAATTGTCCTAGTGACAAGGGAAAAATAATAACCTGGACGTAAACTAAAATCCTTTAAAAAGGCAAGATACTGCTTTCAAATGTGACCTAGTTGTGTTTGGCTTGCGTTTTTCTAAGAGCACTGTGAGCACCAAGATGCTGCAGTGTTCTGTATCCTAATCCTCGCTCTTGTAAAGCCCCTGTACACCAGCTGTTCTTATCGTGCTGCCTTTGCCAGTCCTTGCCTGTTGATTGCTTTATCTTCATCAGTTGGGAGAATAATTAGGCCTAGTTCTAGTGAGATTTTTCACCTCACTTAGCAGAGTGAGGAAGCATACAGGCATTCTGGAGCTCATGCTACCAGTGTCTTTTAAGTTTGTTCTTATGTCTTTGCTGGATTTTGGATCACATCAGTAATCTGTCACATCTCCGGCAACAAGCATATGAAATGTGGCAGAACATTATTTCACAATTTTGGAAAATTGTATCCTACTCAGTATCATGGCACATGAAATTAGTACCAACTAAGAAACTACCATAGTATTGGTAGGACCAGCTAATGCCAAGCTGGTGCTTCCATAGGTTGTCCTTCTATTTTCATGAGAAAATAAAAATGCAAAGCCCCTAAATGGCTGGGTGGGAAATAACTGGAATCAGCACTGCAAGTAGTGAAAACAAGTATTTGAGCCTTTGAAGAAGAAGTATCTGTGAGCATATGTAATGATATGGTTATGTGACCATCAGTGCTCACAAAGTACTGGTGATGCACCTCTAAAGTTAAATCAGGTCTGAGGTTTTGGTATAGCCATATGAAACATGTTCTGATTTTCTCCTGACAAAGACAGCACCTTTTTCACTTAGGAAAAGGGCAGGCTTGCCTGTGGTTACCATGCTGCCATGCTGGCTGCAGTCCCCATGTGAACCCAAACTGCCTCCTCTTTCATACAGACCACTGATCCTGCATGGATTTGTGGGGGCAGATGTGAGAGTTAGTTCTTGTGTCAGGGAAACTGGCTTTTTGTTTGTTTGTTTGTTGTTTTTTGGTCTTTTTGGTTTTTTTCTTTAATAGGCTTTATATATTTTTCCTTTCAATTTAATCATATAAAAATTCAGTGTATTTTTTCCTTCTTAATACTGTTAAATGTTTTGCAGGCTTAATTTAAACGTAATGATTGCCTGAATACATTTGTTTTCTTATTTGGTTGACAAAACCAATGAAGCATTTGTATTGCAATGCCTTGGCATGTTTTCAGTTTGGGATCACTAGACAGCTAAAGAGGAAGGGCTAAAGTCTGTGAAGGCGAAAATAATGCACTTATTTCCCCTTATGAAACTGCACTTATTGGTCTTTGCAGAGTACCAGCCCTGCATGGAAAAGTCTAACATGGAATAAATGCTTCTGTGTAGCTTTGAATGCTGTATGGCAAGACCAACATTTATACAGATGAAGCAAAGAAGACAAGACTGGGGAGAAAGAAGTAAAATGTCCAGGGCTTTGGAATGGTGTGTTTGCCCTGTCCCTGGTCAATGCACATCTGAAAGCTTCCTGGGAGGGTCCATGGGCCCCCTCAGAGGCTGCTCCCAGCTGATCCTGCCTTCTGAGAAACGTGGCTCGGAGCCCTGAGGAAAACAAGGCACAGAGTCCCCAGGGGTGGTTACTCCTCCCTTCTCTTAACATTCTCCTCAGAGGTCTTTAGGAGTTTCTATGGCTACTTCATTGCGTAATTTCCCTCCTTTTCAGAGGGGACTCCAAGACCTTGACTGTGTAAGTGAGCAAAGATACCGAGGACACGGAATTACCTCTGTTTTTCCCTCCTTGTGAAAAATTCCCAGTTCCAGAATCAAACACAATTACTTTCACTGAATAGAGTGGCCCTGCCAGTAAGGTTTAGTGATCCTTGCTGCTGGATCTACAGCATTTTGTGGGATGTTGGCAGACCCACCATGGGCACCAATATGTTCCCAGCTGTGAGGGCAGCTGCCTGCACTTCCTGCTTGTGTCTCTTCTGTCCTGGGCATTGCTGAGCGTTCCTGAGCACTCCTGTATGCACTTGACTTGGAGTCAGAGCTTTCAGGTTCTTTTAGCACCAGCTCCCATTTGCTACTTGTCCCTATTTCCCTTCAGTACGGAATGGAAATGCAGCAGATGCATCACAGATACTGAGGAGAGTCAAGAAGCTGTCACAGGGAATACTCATTTTCTCATTCCCTCAAAACTGAGGATCAGAAGGAGTTGTCTAGTGTTTCATGTTGCTCAGAAACATGCTACAGGAAAATGTAATCCCTAAGTAATTGCTTCTATCAGAATATCCTTTGATTTTTACCATATGCCTCTTCTCTATGATTTTTCAAAATTATTAAGCAGAAGGTTGTGAAGAAAAATGAAGATGATTTCTGGGTAACAATAGCACAAGTTCTTTCAATTTTTCACATTAAAGTAGTTTCCCATACCTTATCTATACATTGGTAGTTCTCCTCCTATCTGATATCCATTTCTGTTCATTTTGTATTGTATTAACTATCTTCAGCAGTACTTCAGAAGCTTCCTCCCTCTGCGTTTTGATGAAGATCTCATCAACATCTCTGAACTTTGGTTCTTCTTCACCTCCTTTTGAAGTGCTCTTCTGTGAGAAGTGATCCAGCTCATCTCTGTTTGTCAAAACCCGGTGCCATGCACGCAGTGAGCACATTGCAGCCGTTCAGTGCCGTGCACAGGGCTCCTTTCCACGCCCCCTGGCTGTGCTCTAATCGTGGTGAATGAGAGAAACTGAACACACCGTGATCTTGTACACCCTTTTTTGACTTTCACATTATTATTGATACACTTCCTTCTTTGAGTAATTATTTTCTTCAGTTTTTTCTTCTTTGGCAAGTATTTAATTTTTCACTGTTTCATACCCTGGCTCATACACTTCTCAGTTTCACTTGACAACTCCTCACCTGTTGCAGATATTGCAGAACACCTGGTTCTTTTATATGGAGTCCCTAGAAGAGCAGTGCCAACATACTGGATCCAAGCTGTTCATCCCAGAAGTGTGGGGGTGGCCCTGTGGGTTTCAGCAGGACAGCTCAGATGGCTGCAGCAGGCTGTACCTTACCTGCAGTTGTCATGCAACTTCTTGTGGATTATGTGCTAGCAATAGTTTGTTGAACAAATGTAAAGTATAACAGCTCTGATGATGGACTTTAACTGAAAAGGCAGATCAATTTCAGTAGTTTATGCTAGAGAGCAGATAAATGACTCTTAAAATAGCAGAAGTACTGGTTTGTAGAAACAGACCCCAAAAAAGGTTAGTAAAGACTTTTTTAATGACTTTCAGAAGTCAGTTAAAAAAAACCCCAAATGTTTTGTCCTTTAGCTAAAAATTAATAGAATCATTAAAAGCATTGCTGAATTTTTGGACACTTAAAAACCCAAACAACCCAGTACTGAAATTCAAGTGTCTCTGCTAATTGTAGCTTGTAGAGTACATGCTTGCAATACACAGGCTTTGGAGTGAGGTTTGTGCTTTAAGAACAGGGGTGTGTGTTGGGAGCTGACTAGAGAAGTGTGCTGAAGAACAGCTGCCCTGTGCTAGAGGTAACCCCCCCAGCTCCAGCAGCCTCAAAGCAAAGATTAACAGCTCTTAAATTAGCCTTGATTCTATTAGAAATGTCCCTCATATTTCATGCTCTGGAAAGGGATATGGGGAAAGAATGTCATAATGTTTCCCTGTTCTTTGACAAGCCTTTCAGTAGCCCTGTCAAAGATCCTTTAAAATGGAATTGAAATAATCAGGAATGATGTGCCTATGTGAAAAATGCTTGGCGCTTTCTTTTCTGTAAGATGGGTGTATGCTAGTAAGGTTTAAATTGTGAGTTAAAAATTATTCTGATCAAGCAAGTGCTAGTAGCTCAGATCAACTTACTAAAACAGAAAATGAGGAGGTTTCTAAATTCTTCCTATTTTGCTTTCTAAACAGGATAAAAAAATACTGTCATGAGTTGAATTAATACAAATACAGATTATAAAACCCAATTTTAGATGAAGCAATAGATGATCCTCTATAGGTGTTCTGCTCTATATGCTCTGCTTTGTAATCAAATTCATCAGCTTGGAATACTGCACTCCTCTTTTTAAAGTGAAAGGTGGTTCTTTGCAGGTGTTCTCTGAACTTGGTGATTATTAGCAAAATAGTGCTCTCAAATAATTATCTTCCTTTGTAAGTGAATCATCTTATTATTTTGCTTCTATTAAAGTCTAGTATCCTTCAACAGTGTTACCTTATCATGTCTAATAATCAGAATTATGCAAAGGAATTATCTGTATGGATTTCATGCCCAGGAACTGTATCATCGTTTATTTATCACTCTAAGTAGGTATGCAGTGTTTTGTTTGTTTGAAGTACAGTAGTTGAGGCTGTATTGACTTTTGAAAATAGATCATTAAAGTTTATGTTTTCTTTAAAGTTGAAGCCTTAAAAGCCATAATCAGCTGCCATTTATTTTTTACTAATGGCATAAGAAGTAATGAATTTTCTTTGATAATTTCAAGAATGTAATGGTGCTGTGGAGGAAGATATCAGGAGTGAAGGCTGCTGAAGTGGCTCTAAAGTTTGAAGAGGTGAGAAATGGGAGAAGTGACCAGTGATCTGCTAGTACATGATCAGAGAATATGTTGGACTTGGCAGTGTTTCTGTTCTGGAGCTCAGTATTAATCTGAGGAGGAACTGGAGAAAATGCTGTAGCACAGTATTTCCTCCCCCCGTTAAGCACTGTGCTGGAAAAGAGGGGGTCAGGAGGGCTTAGAAGCCCATATAACTGTGGCTTGAAGACTTAATTCTGGAGAGAGTCCTAACACGGAATTTTAATTGTCCTAGAAAGCATGTGTGGCTCTAAGGTTGTATTTTGCATTGAGACATTGAAAACGTACCAGATCCTAAATTTTTTCTCATAATAGCACAAATACTCTCTAGTGCAAAGCTGTATAAATAATGTATATGCTCACAGGAGCAGGAAATATGCTGCTGATCAGACAATGTCAACTTAGATGAATCCTGTTCTGAAAGCTGTTCTTTAAATGTGAGCAATAAAACCACTATTGACATGTGGCACTACCAACTGAAATGTCAATAGTTATAAAAAGAGTATTTCATAACACAGAATCATTGCTTGGTTTGCTTGACTGGACAGATGTTTCTACTTTCCATGAAAGAAAAATAATTTCCATATTAGTTCTCTGAGTGCCCAGCACAGCTGATCTGTCCCACTAACGCTCATATTCCCAATCACATGGTTGCAAATGGGGAGAATTTGCTTGCTGTTCTCATACAGTGTAAGAGGGAGGTTTGACTGTCACTGGGCATGACTTGAGGCAATTTAAATGTTGACATATTTACATCTGCTCTCAGGTTACTTTTGCTCAATCTGGAAGTGGGTGCAACTCAAATTCCTTGTGTTGAGCGTCCTCATCCTGTATGTGAGACTACTTCAATTGTTCTCTGGCAACTCGACTTAGACATAGTTTCCAGAGTTTATAGGCAGAAGGCACAACTTTGGCTGGTTGTAGACTTACATTTCTCTGGTTATTCTTAAGCACAGTTGAAGCATTCAGTTTGTTCAACAGATGAGAGCATTGCCATAAGCAGTGAGGGAATAAAGAGGCTGAAGTGCTGTTAATGCCCTCGGCACATGGAGGGGCAGGGGACCCACTGGGATATGCCCAAATCATCTTGGTGGTTGAACTATTCATCACAAAAAGGCCAGAAAACTCCAGGGTTCCCTCCTGGTGCTGCATCTGGCCAGACACATTTGTGAGGAAGATTCTGAGCAGGAAACCTGCCTCACTTCATCTCATGCTCTGCTCACTACTGCCATTTCTCCTGCCTTGGCTATCCCTGATGATGCAAAAGAGGCCAGAAAGGGAAGTCTAAGGATTAAAAAAGTGGAAAAAATCTGTTACTTATCCCTGGTATATAACTGGCTAATGATCTAAAGCGAGTAGTCAGGTCAATCATAAATTTGCTGGGGGAAGCAAATGCTCACAATGCCCTGTGAGCATTGCAGTTCTTCTGCGAATGGCTGTATGCACAAGGGTTTGGGAAATGGACCTAACAGTTTATGAAACCCAGTTGTTGCCCGTGAAATTTAATAAAAATGCTATAGGCCAAAGGCTTTTTAGGGAAGTAAGAACTTTTCTAATACGCTAACGTATTTTTCAGAAAGAGACCAGAGCACTTAGAGGGTTCTGTGTACTGTCAGCAGGGCAGGATCTCTGCACCCAGGCCTCTGCTCTCACTGTCACCAGCAGGATGCCTGGTCGGTAACTGAGCAGCTTCACCCTCCCTGTCTCTGTGCTACTGAACTCCACACCAAGCTGATAAGGAACAAAAGGACTTCTGAAGGTTCTAAAATATACTGAAGATGTTTCACTACAACCAGCATGATTCTTTTTTGGTTGATTTACAGGAAAAGGTGCTTCTTTGGAGAGCATGTTTATTCTGAAAAATTCTCATACGGCAATGATTCTTAAACAAGGGTCTAATAATTATTTCTTTGAGGATAATTAGGATCTTGGTATTCTTTGTGCTGCTGACAATCAGCAGTTGGTTTATGCACCGTCCATTGACTTTTCCCCACCGAAAAGGATATACAGAACAATACATAGCTGCAGTTTTTGGCAAGCAACACTGGCCAAAATACCCTGGCAAGATTATGCATGAAAGAGAGAGCTCTAATAGCTTTCAAACAATTCCTGCTTTTTGGCAACATTAATGTCAGGATGCTGTAGGAAGATTTGGTCCTTCAAAACTGTATAAAAGAGAATCTCTCTGAGATCAAACAGGGACTCTGCAGTGGCAGTGTGGTCAGTAATCCAATACCAATCACTTCATACCCCCTTTTAGGTGTAGACAAAAGGGGGATGCTACCAAGTCGAGTTTGATCTATTTCTTCATAATTTTGTAATCTTTTCATGCCCCCACTGCAGGTGGCAGATGATTAATTGGTGATAACCTCATCTTTCTAATCACTTTATTTCCAAAGTGTACTGCTGTTATGTTAGATTCTGAAAAGCAGCAATTATGATATCCTTTCAAGGGATTTCAAGGTGAGAGGAAGCCGGGTAAAAATTCAGTTGACTAGATCTTTAAAATCCTCTGCTACCAACAGTATGCCTAGCTGATAATAATGACTTTGGACTTACTTTCATCCAGATGAACCCCAAAACATTTTGTCAACTCATACTTCATTTCACCAGGTGCAGAACTGCAGCAGCTGTTTGGCAAAGCACAGCAAGCAGTTCAACAGTTGGGGATAGCAATGTACTTAATTGGGAGTTGTGGAGTAGTCTCTAAAATGACTTGATTAAGACGTATAGCTGTAGGCCCACGCAGCACAAAAGCACACCTCCTCAGCAGGAACTGAGGAAGGGATTTTGTCTGAAGCAAAATGGAATGATTGCAGGGTCAGCATAGTAGCAGTTTTAAATAGATGAAAAAGAGGCAACTTAATGAGGACAACCTCGGTTAGATTAATCTTCGACAGCGTGCTACTTGGAGGGCTGGAAATAAGTGAAGACTAAAATACCAAATCTAGAGGGGGAAATGTGTTAAGGAGCAATAATTTTCTTTTTGGGGTGTTGCATATATCAGTTGGAAGCCACTTAAAAATTGATTGTCAACAGGGTGGACAGAATTGTGAATTGTGTTTGTAAAGATTATCTGGAGCTGCAGTTTTCCTGCAGTTGGTTTTGGGTGTCTCTGGTAAACAAGGCTGTTGTGATTGCTGCACCTGCATGGTTTCACATATGGCTGTTGATGAGTAAGAAGCCAAAAGGGCAAAAGCAGAGTGTTTTGATGCTTGGAACTTGTTGTATGTTTTAAACTGTGGTCACATCTAGACCTGCAACCCTAATATGAGCTGGGAGCTGAATGCTTCACCTGATAGTTGGACATGTGATTGGGCTGCAAATGGAGAAGGGCTTTGCTTTCAGTATCACCTGCTTTTTCCCATTTACCAGCAGCTGTTGTCACCATCTCTGGGCAGAGTTTAACTCCTCAGAGGAGCTCTTTAAATGCTGAAAAGAAATTTTCAACATTTTCTATAGCTGTTAGAAATGCTGAAAAGTACTTGAGCATTTCTAAATGTTACTGCTACCTATTTGAATCAATACAAGATTTTCTAAACATTTTAAAGAACTTACTTCATTGCAAGCCTATGAAGACTTCAGAAAAACAATTAAAAATATGCATGATTATGTGGATTTATACTGCCAGTCTAAGCCATTTTTTTAAGTGAAAACATATGTGTAAAACTAGCTCTAGGTCATTTTTAAAAAGTGAAGAAGCTGTCTCTGCTAAAGCTGTGAATGTGGAGGCCCTGGATGATTTATTGACGTGTTCTTCTATCACATTTCGTTCCCAGTAAGTAGGTTTTCATCTCCATGGGAGAATGCAGCGTGCAGCCCTTGCCCTGCAAGAGGTTTGCATGCAGTTGTGTTTGTAGCAGTGATAGAGCAGTGGGTAAATGCTGTACCTCAGAGTGGTTTGACAGCTTCAGCATCATAACAACCCTGTGTGGCTAAACCTCCTTCAGACAGGGGCTGATTACATGACACATTTTCTTCTTTTTAAGAATGCTTTTTTCCTCTATGCTAGTTAGGGAAGAAGGGTGGTGGTTGTGTCCTGTATTTATTATTCAAATCTTAAATTTTAGTGATAAGGAGGTCTCAAAATTCTTCTGGAATTAAGCCTAACCATGCAGCTTCACTTAGACAAGAATGCAAAACATAACCCAGCAGCCTGCAGAAATGCTCCCCACTCATGTTCCAAGTCAGAACAACATAAACATCTTTGTTTAATTAGTTGCATTTAAACTATTTCTGTTTGGGGATGTCCTTGAACAAGCAGTTAGTAGCAGTTGTTGGTTCATCTTGGAAGCTGAATTTATTACTTTGCTCAGTAGGTTTAAAAAGAGGTGGAGGAGGAGAGCTTCTCAATGTTTCTGTCCTGTGCTTAGAATACTCAATGCTGTCTCTTGCATTACCACTGCTAATAGCTATCATAGGTGTTTCCACTTTCTCTGTTAGCAATTTAACACTTCTCTGTTTTGCCTAGCAGGGTTGAAAAGGTTTCTAGAAGCAGTTGTTTCCCTCAGATTGCTGTGGAGGCTTGTGGTTAGGCTGACAAGCTGAACACCTTTTATACCAGTACAACACAGAACAATACTTGATAAGGTTCCCCAATCTGTCCCCATCTCTAAAGCAGCAATCTAACCTTTGTAGTTCCTGGCTGTTTGGGCGTGCTTAGCCTGGGCCATGGTGGCTCAAAGGATGAGCACATGCTGTGGTCAGGGTCTGTTTGCAGGCCACTGCTCAGTCTGAACCATTAATAAATACATTTGACACGTTCAGGAGGTCTTTGGCAGCAGAAATCAAGGCAAGAATTGTGTGTACCCTGAGGTGTAGTTTCTAACTCCCGTGAAGAGTTTGCACTCTTGCAGTGTTTCATGGGTATCTATCAAAAGCTGAAGGAACAAGCAGGATAGACGACCAGCTTCTGGAAACTGGGAAGCATTGCTATCAGTCAAATGAAACCCTGCTGCACAAACAGTGAGAGCAATTGCCTGTCAAGTGTACTGGAATACTGAGCTCAGTATTACTTGACTGGCACATTGTCTTTGTGTTGTCACAGATACGGTGTCTGAACTCCGGTGAGACTTTCACTGCTGCAGTAGTTTGGTAAATGGGGAAGGATTTTGGATGGAGTTTTCATAATGAGGTCAATCTGAGACAGAAAACCCAAGTGCAAATGGATGTGTTTACACATTCAAAAGTCAGCAGATGGCTTTAGATGGGATATTGATAACAAATAATAAACTATTTTAGGTATGCTTTTCTCACTTAAAAGTCTGATGACAAATCTTCTATAATTTGATGAAGCAGCCATTGTAAGGCATTTGTAAGAATGCAAAATCTGTGTCATCTGCTTATTATTGAAGCCGTTTAGCACATCAGATGTCATTCCAGATTACCGGTTGCATTTCAGCTGGACTGGAAACAAATCCAGATCAGTAATAATGTAATGCTGTGTACCTTAAGGTTAAATGTCTGACAAGACAACTAGTGCTAATGGACTGTGACATTTTTCAGGCCATCGGTCTGACATTACTTGCTGTGTCAGAGTAAAATGTTTACAAAGATCTAACTCCACATTACAATACATTAAGACATCATTCTTTTCTCTTGTGCATGCTCCAAGCTTTCTGGCTGCATCTAAATTCCACGGTTGGCCCATGTGCAAAAGCAGCATCTCCCGGGCTCTGAAGAGCTTTGAGCACCACTGTTAGTGATTTGTTAGGGATTTGATTCAGTCCAGAATGTCCTGTAAGGTTTCTGTTCAGCACATTGCGACTTTACAGCTTGTGCTGCAGATAAAACTCCATGAGCACAAACCCCCCTGGGACCAGGTCTGCCACTGTAAATTTTCTGAGCAGTATCTCACTATACATGTGCTATTGCTAGGAATGGCTTAATGTAAGGATAGCAAATACAGATGAAAAATTTTATGACAAAAATATCTGCTACATTTACACTACTGCAGCAGATTAGCTCTTGGAAATTTTAAATTTTTAATTCTTTTTTAAATAAGGAAAATTTAAAACAGTATTTTGCATTAATGGGGCTTGAATGACTAGACTGATAAATGGTAAGTACACCTGGATCAAATCACATTTAAATAATATCATACTGTATTAAGAACTCATTAAAGAAATAAGAATTAGCCATTAAGGGCCATTTAATAGTAGATTGTTTTAGTGTCCTCATCTCATACAGGCTTTCTAAATACAGGGCTTTGTTTCAAATATTAAGATGGTTCCTCTGGCTTCTGTTTATATCTATTTTCCCTTGTCTTATTTTCATCAGATGCTTATACTTCTGATTAAATTAGATTAAATGGTATATTCTGTCCCCTCTTAAACAGCTTGTAATGCATCAAATTTTGTGTGTGTTTTTATATTTTGTGATAGTCTATTCCAGTGGCTAAGACAGGAATTGGAAAAAATACTGGGTTTGTTAGTTCAGTTTTCAGCAAAAGATGGGGATTTTTAATAGGTTGGATTATTTTTGTGTCTGTGTGTGTGTTCAGTCATGCGCTATCCCTCTTGTAGTGTGGATGTCTGTATATCCATGAATGCAAAACTTCATCTCACTAACTGACAGCACAGTGACATCTGATGCTATAGAATAGATGAAAATATCTCCAGCAGTGGTATCATGCTTCAGACGTTCCAAGTAAATCCTAAGAAAGCATGAACCCATCATCAGACAGATTTAAAATGTAAATGCTGCTCTGCTTGATCAAGTCAACGACTATTAAGTGCAGAGCGTTGTGCCAAGATGTAAGCGGCAATACGGTTATTTTTTACTTAAAACAACACTTCGGGGGGGCTGTGTGGGAACAAACGCGCACTCGAGCAGGGCCGGGACCCGAGGGACGGGAGCTGCTCTGGGGCACCGCGGGAGCGCTCCCGCTGCCACCGCCCCGTTCTGCCGCCGGCCCGGCCCCCGGCCCGGCACCCGCTACCCGGGCTGGCACCCAGCACCCGGCACCCAGCCCGGCATCCAGCAGCCAGCCCGGCACCCGGCCCCGGCCCGGC